>JAPYKE020000335.1:0-183783 GCA_028554795.2 Sinohyriopsis cumingii | reverse complement strand
TGGTCTTAAAATAAATAACAAAACAGAGCGAAAACCAGTAAGTTTGTTAAGATTAAAAATATAATTTATTTCCATAAAATAGAAAGTGAACAAGTAAAAATAACTCACAGTATGGTGAATGAAATCTTAACAGTCCTAAATGTTCTATCAGGTCCAAAATTATAGAGTAATCCAAATGAGCTCCAGTGTTATTCCGAATGATTCCCACTAATTTGCTGATGTTTCAATAGTAATGAATGAATCACACTGATATAATCCCAACATGTCATTCGACGAATTCACAGTAAACCAGAAATAGCTATTATTTCCAAAATCTAAATAGTTCGAGCACTTTGTAAATCCAGTGAATGATTGAATTAAATAAAATTAATTCTCTCAATTAAATACAACTGAATATCTGGTGTTTACTACTAAGGATGTCTAATTCTCGAGTAAACATCTCTTATATACAAAGTTAGGACGTATTTTCAGAAATAAACGAAAGACGCATATTCTTTCTAGAATGATTTCAGCACGTAAATAATATAAATGTTAACCAGTCAGAATTCATGATAGCTTCGTCCTGAATTTAGATTACGTAATGTTTACCTTGATAATATAACTCAACCGTGGAACTTTATGAACGAATCTACGTTCTATGGTTAAAAAATCGACTTCTTCTAAGAGTACAAACTGTTTCATACAGAAATTATATTGAAGATACTAAATCAATAACCCTTACAAACCACGATAATGAAAACAATACACTCAATATAGCTATAGATATACATAACACAGTTAGAAGTGACCGTTATTTAGATCATCAAGGAAAAAATTGTCAAACATAGCTAATGTTTAATGGGTATAATGATCGTGATCCAGCAACTAGATCATGCTGTTCATTGCGTCCATTCTCAACAATACGGTCTAAAATATGTACATTTGATTTGTCCTGCATATGTGTGTTTATGAAGACTATTATTAGAATTGATGCAACATTTCAAATTATTCTTTATTTCACTTATTATAATTATCATTGTTAGTTTTATTTATCTCCTTGCTCCAGGAAGCAAATATGGTTGATTTGTATCAGTATGCTATTGAAAAACTTTGCCATTTTACCGACAATATTTTATCTTTTCATCATGTCACTTATACATGTTTTGAGTTGGATGAGGATGGTATTTTATCCGTATACGCTGCTAAGTACGAAATGTTTATAATATATGTATTACGCAGGGTTTGTGATGCAGTTAGTACAATCTGTTTTACTTTTGATTGCAGGTTATACTCAAGACAATCTTTTGCACTTTCAGAAATGAAATTGAAATTTTCATATTCGTATCATAGTCTGCCTACGACATGATGCAACTTGTTAAGAAATTCTCATATATTCAGTATAACAGCCTATTTAAATTTGTGATTATACGATTTTTAATACTCTGACAAAATATAGCGTCCAATAAAAGATTGTTTATCTACAACATGAAGAATCTGACCAAATTGAAGATAAAGATACAATATCTAAAATTACACAGACATATGTGGTAGATCACATTAAAACAGACTCCTATTGTAAACATCTGATCTAACTGAAGCTACAATGCGACAGATGTACCATTTCTTTACGCCCATTCTATATTATTTTTTATTTATATTTTTATTTGAAAAATGTCACGTACCTCAGAAAAAGAGCTGCGGCATTATTTGAGACTGCAAATAATACGTTGACATTGTACAACCACCATCAGTAGAGGTTAAACATCGATGACATTCAATCTGACGATGGAGGCGTACACTGCGTCACTAAATCGTGTAAATAATAACTCATTTAATACGGTTTACGTGGAAATTGTTACGAAACTAAACTGATAAAGAGCCTACACGAAAGCTACAGTGGGGTCGAACTCTATTAGATCATCAGATTAAGCCTATGTATATTTGTAAAAAATGATGGTTTAATCTTTTGTTGTAATGTATACTTGTTACCATGTATGTTGTAATTTGCTCTCAAGAGCCTGTGTGCTTCATCATTCACTTGTGGATACTGAAATAAACGTTTGTCCGTATAGCGGTATTAATTATTTAGATATAAATTCGACAATGTAAGTAACTTAGTAACCTAGTATCTTTCTTATTTATTTATTATGAGTTGCATCCATGTATTTACAAAGAACCGTGTCAAGGGCCTATAATGCAACTATGACATATCGATGACAACCTGTCAACACGCTATGACTTATAGACGGCAAACATAAAGCCTCTGAAAAGTGTTCATAACAGCCACTGTTACGTCATATTGTGTGAAAACCTCGATAGTTAAATAAAACTTGCTGTTGTGACAATGTTATATCACTCTAGTAACGTTGAGAACCCAGGAACATATACGTAGCGTGCTATGACGATGCTTACATTAATAAATTCTCTAAAATACATTCGAATGGCCGTCATGAGAATTAATAATCATCGATATCTTATAAAAAAAAGTATTGAGATCCTCAGTTTTCCTCTAATATTTCAACACACTTTAACACGAATAATCACTCTCTACTTGAATTTTCTTTCATGACAATAGATATTGTACATGGTGACATGAATATACTCAGAAAAGAAACTTACTGGATTCATAAGTTAGATACTTCGTATCCTAATTCACTTAATGCCAATGCACTATATAAAATTGTATAATTTAAATTGATATATTGCAGTTCCTTTATAACAATATAATTATATGTATGACTGTTTGTCTGTATTTTATTTTATTATTTTACTAATTCAAGTTTCATTAGAGACTAGTGTGTCTTTTAGATCATATATATATATATATATATATATATATATATATATATATATATATATATATATATATATATATATATATAATTGTTATTATTATATGCTCATTTTTTCCCCGTTCACATTACATTGCCAGAATCGTGCAGTATTACCCGATATAAAACCCGCGCTCCAATACACATATAGCATTCACGTGCAAAAAAGCATAAAGGAACTACTTTCTATTGTAAACAAACAATGGACGCAGAAGCCAGCACTTCTGAGTTGTACACAAATCATGTACACTCGCGTAAGAGGCGCTTTACGTTGTGGTTGTTTAAATTTGTTTCTGAATGAACTAAAACAGATGTTTCGTGGACTGCCACATACCAGCTGCTTTAGCACATTCCGCGTTGATACAATGTTTCGGATTTAGGCTAGCTACAGTATATAACAGACGCAAGATAAGGTCCTTACAAATAACATACAAGTGACAGGTCCTATACTCTCTTCTTTAGCTGGTGATAAGAATGGCAAAAAAAACCCCAATATACTTACAGTTTTACATCCTGAATTTCCTCAAAATGTACTTTCTTAGTTCTGCAAATCCGAATTACATGAGCCATGTCATAGGTTCTCAATCTGGATTACACATTTCGAAATTGTACTGTAATTTCGATGATAAGTGCAATTACATCCTCCTTACTGCACTCAAAATGAAATAAGCATCAAATTCGATAGCGTCTTTTTCATAATAGCAATTGAAAGACTTCATATTTTCCCCACATTATGATTTCAAACATTCAATGACAGAAACAGAAACACATTTGCAGATGTCAACACGCTTCTCCCTAGAGTCAATATCATGTATTTCATGTGGAATTGTCACATATAAATCCAGTCCATAATCACGAAATTTCCTAGAATCGAGAAAAATACCAAAATCTATTCATTCCAGATCAAATGGAAAAGTTGTTGCATTGCACATTCATTCACAATATGACTCCAAAATTCGATTTTAACTAGACACGCCATTTTCTTTCGAGAGCTATGTCGAGCGCGCGACTAAGTTCAAATTTATCTGGCCGGAGTTATGTGCGCAGTAATAATATTTTTGTGTAATGACGAATATGCGCTTGTGTATTTAGCTTTTAATGCGGCATACATTCATTTACGTTGTTTCTTATAGTGTATTTTGTTTATATAATTAAGCCTTAGGTAGAATAAGAAAATGAGCATATAATAAAAAGGTTACTGCATTTGTGTGGGAAAATATGGACTCATTTTGTCGGAAGGATATACTTCACTCCCAAGGTCGTGCAGTATTCCATCCAAAACACTCGTTCATATTTTCCCATACAAATGCAGTAACCTATAATGATGATGCATATCATTTATGACGTTACGTAATGATGTAATTGTTGTTTTACAATAGAAGACGTCATCCGTTTCTTTCAAAACATTTCGTGCCTGAAGAAGCATAAATTAATCGCCAAACCTGTTGCACAGAATTTTCGGCGCTTGTGTTGTTTTTTATCACAATTTTTCATTCATTGAGTATTAGCAAAACAAACAATTTTGTGAACAAGGCGTGGATCCCATTTTCACTAACACAGTATGAAGACACTAATTTCTATAATTTGCACCCCACCACCAACCCCCAACACCAAAATACATTTGTGAATTAAACATAAGCAAGACCAGGGCTGAATCCACACCCATATATGAAAATGTATGTTGAGGAGGGCAAAGAAATATTTAGGAATCTAGGAATCTTGGTCCGAACGGTAGGAATAATATAGCAGATTTGTTTGACTGATGCATGATGAAAATAATGTAACTAAGCACACTTGACATAGTATATGTACTCATGCCTACATCCTAGGTAAAATAAAGGACTGGCTAGTTATTTTGCAGCAGTAATATGGCATTAACATCATGAATGTTATCTACGAAATGGTTGTTTTAACACTTAGACATTCCCCTCCCCCCAATCCAGACCGCTCCGGTGGCCTCAGGTGCGGGAGGTCGTGGGTTCGATCCCCGGCCGAGTCATACCAATGACCCTACTAACAATGTCCGCAGTGTGGCAGTTTATAGTGATGCCTAGCACTGGGTCATCATGCCGCAGACGTGTATCCTGATGTCCCACCCAGTCATATTATCCTGACATCAGGCCAACCAGTCCTAACGCTAACCTCTTAATGCTGATCGCCAAGCGAGGGAGCTGTTAGTACCATGTTTGTAAGTCTTTGGAATAACTCGGCCTGGGATCGAACCCACGAGCTCCCGCATCCGAGGTGGACGCTCTAACCACCAAGCCACCGGAGCGGTTTACATACCATGTACACCTCTCGCTATAAGTAACTTACATACCTTGTATACCTCTCTCTACCAGGAACTTACCTACCGTGTACACCTCTCAATATAAGTAACTTACCTACCACGTACACCTCTCGCTATAAGCAACTTACCTACCATGTACACCTCTCGCTATAAGCAACTTACCTACCATGTACACCTCTCGCTATTAGTAACTTACGTACCCTGTACAAATCTCGCTATAAGTATATGACCGTCAAGACTTCTATGAATTTGTAATGTAATCGAACCCATCTTAAATGAAACTCAAAACTCGCAAGATACGTCGATCTTGTTCCTTCAAAGTCTAGCTGGGCTTGATTTTCTGGCACATTTAGAAACCAAAATAGGATAGAGAGAAGATGTTTTATACACGGCTGGGTATCAAAGAAAGACTAGACTACAAAAAACTGGGATATGCAGAACATATGGTATATACATTTTAACTCTATTAAATGATAGAGTTAATGACCACAGTCACTTAACATGAAATAACAGAAGTCCTGCACACACAGCTGTAAATAAATTTTGTTTGGCCAAGCCTCAGTATCTCACATTGTTCTTGTTCGTAGCAAATAATTTGTCCGCAAAACTGCATAGTTCATCGAGATTCAGTCTCTGAAATGCCTTCTTTGTTCAATGTCTCGTAGACAAACATATTATTTTTAACGTTGTATCTCTTTCTCAGCTTGCTTGTGTAATTTGAATAAACTTTAAACTTTATATTCTGGACTGCTGTCTTTTTTCGTTTATTATGCAATGCCTTTTATTACCATCACTTGATCTTGAATACAACGTAGTCACCTGATCAATCTTTTCATTGTACCAATTCATTTATTTTAACAGCGTTGTTTTTTGAAATGTTTCTTGAATGTCTCTGGTCCAGTGAACGCTTCAAGTTCGCACGACGTGCATGTTTAACTTGCTCATTTTCCAACGCGCTGGTTTTACAAGATCTGTTACACTATAAAAACTCGTTACTTTTTAGAAATTTAAAAGTCTTCTTGCCGCTTGATAATCCTTAGTATTATACCATTTTTATTGGCTACTGTTTTTACAGGCTCCGAACTGTTAACTAATTCATCACATCCCTTCAATTTTATGAACACAGACATTTTACCTTTATCTTACTTATTCGTCAAAATATCCAAAGTTGGTATATGTCATCATGTCTGTCATAGATTGATAGCTCTTGCTCATAAAATAAGCCCCCACCCCTCCTCACATCCTCTCTTTTGAACTCTTCAAGTTAATAAACAAACAACTATTACTTGCCTGACTTTGAATTTTTCCTTTGTGACGTCATAAAGATAACCCTTTGCAAATATTGATTTATATACTGAAAATATTATTCGCCAATTTTGAATTTAGGTGAGCAACACGTCTGATAACTAAATAGATCGAATCATACCTAATTTTCAGGAAATTGTGAAGACATTATTAACTTTTATATAGAACGCCATAAATCAGAAGACTCCAATCGACCATGTAAGTGATTACTGAGCCCAAAATGAATTTTAAACCAGTATATCCACTTATCATGGGAGGAACAGTAGTTGATATCAACAATGGGGTCACGCAGCAAGTGCGTTTTCTTAATACATTTTCAACTGAGGTTTCAATTAGACAAGATGCAGCGATTGGGGCAGCAAGAACATCTTACATTATGTAAGTCTTAGTCAATTCAAAGTGCCAAGAACAGGTCGAAGATTGTAATGCAATCAGAAGCATAGAATATAGCGAGTAAGTAATTTTAACAAGTAGATCTCAAATTGGTCACAAAAAGAAAGTTCTGCAGGAATCTGAAGTTCCAGATCATTTTAGGGAGTTATTGAAAAGTGCAAGTCAACAACGAACAAAACAAGAAAAGATCAAAATCGTGAACATACTGACAAAATATTAGGAAACATTTTGGAAAGATGAAACAGACTTAGATCAGACAGTACAGGATGAGTACGTCATTGATACCGGGAATGCAATACCAATTAAATAACACACATGACGTGTTGCATTGGTCTTTGCTAATGAAGAGAAACCAATCATCAAGCAAATAGAAGAACAGAAGATATCAAAAAATCAATTTCACCAAGGGCTTCTCCACTTAATAGAAAAAATGGGAAAATTAGACCTTTTGTTGATAATTGACGAAGGAATGTGGTGACAAAGCCTGATGCATTTCCTATACCACGTATACAAGAATGTCTCGATGCCCTGGCAGGAGCAACTTTACTTTCCACCTTCGATATCATGTCCAGTTGTCACCATGTACCAGTGAAGAAGAAAGACGATATAAAGACAGTTTTGGTTGCAAAATATGGGCTGCATGCATTTGTTGCAATGCCAATGGGGATGACTAACTCAGGGCTACGATTCAGAGAATTATGGAAATTGCATTTCATGGATTACAGTGGTATACTTGTCTCATCTATTTAAATGATATAGTGTTTGGAGCAAACTCTTTATTGAAAATTGTAAAAAGAACAAACAAATAAGATATGTTACCTCTGTTTCACCAAATATAGTGCAATATTAGTTTATCTTAGTACACGGAGAATTTTAATATAAAGACATACTTTTTTTCTTTTAACAGCAAAAGCGAAGGCAGTTATATGAAAATACATGCCTCTCTCTCTCTCTGTCTCTCTCTCTCTCTGTCTCTCTCTCTCTCTCAGTGCAACATGACAAAATCATTACATACATTTCTCAAGCTTAGAGAGTAAATTTGTCTGGAACCATTTAAACCTGAATTTGGAGCTACCAGTGTACATGTTAAATTTTCTATTAGTGTATAAAAACTGATTTTCTACTCCATGCAAGAATAGATGATGTCACAGCTTTCCACCACTGCATCCGCGGCTGTGACTAAAACATCGGTTTGCAGAATATTTACAAAATGTATATATCCCTCTCAAATACATGTGCGAGAACAAGTTAGAAAGTGGGAATAAATGTGTAGTCCCAAAGAATCCATGCCAGTTGTATAGGAGTGGGTGTTTTGGTTTGTTCCACTGGCCTTCTTTGTGGCCCTTCAACATGTCCTCGGCTCTACACGTCACATGGTCCAATCATGGGGGTAGAATCTTGTATGGAAAGAAGTGCCACAAGAGATACAGTGGGAACAACACACCATCCTTTCATACTACTTTGTGGTATGGATTTGGTTGTATATGGTAGCGATCGATATTGCGCAGGCAACACACAATGGCAGCTGCTGTTTCGATAGATACTGCATACAGACACTCTTGTATTACAGATTATAACTATAACAAGATAAGCTATGCATTGATTTTTGCCATACGGTGCAGTATAGTTCTTTAGCATGAATTTGTGCTTTCAAAAGAGAACTATATAACTGAGTTGTGAACATTTTCCTTTTGAAGAAATGCTCGAACTCTTCAATAAATATGAGCTGTCGGATGTTAGTTCTATCTTAACCATCCTTTTTGGCTGATCATCACCTATCAAACAGCTGCTCTTTGTCCCTTGCAAATTCCACGTGAGTTTATCCAGTTTTGTTTCTACATTTCCGTGAACCTTTGTCCATATGCCTCGGGTACCAGTTCATAATCTTTCAAGACATATCCCTTAACTACGTCATAATTAGCTCTTTTTTTTACCGACAGTGAAGTGTATCTAGACTTCACGAGCTTTGTCAATAAATACATTTTGCAATAACAAAGTCCAAAGCTGTCTTGGTCATTGCAAATTTTCAACAATTGAGTCAAAACAAGGAAAGCATTGATATGTCACTTTTCTTTAAATGGCGGTACTAACCTACTATTTGTGGTTACATCAAAACCTGCTTTTGTGCAAAAGAAAAACTGCTGTCCCCCTGCCAATTCTAATTCGTTTAATCTAAATTGCATTTCCCTTTCGTCGTCTTCTATTTTCTTTACTTTCCCTTTCCTCTCTCTGAATTTGTATTTCCCTTCTTTTATCACTACATTTCCATTTGCCTGGCTTCTCTCTCTCTCTCTCTCTCTCTCTCTCTCTCTCTCTCTCTCTCTCTCTCTGCAATAGCATTTGCCTTTCATCCTTTTGATTTTGGATTTCCATCATAATTTTCTAAAGATAAAGCTTTCTTAACTCTATTTCTATTTTTATTTTTAAATGCAAGTTTTCTAATGTCCTATCAGAGCTAGATACATACTTGCAAGTCAAACCAAAAGTACTTTTATCAAGAAAAATGTTTTCCACCAAATACCGGACGAAACTATTTGTTTTGTTTTGATTTACCAAAGTTGTCTAAGTAATATGTTGTTTACAAAAGACTCTGGCCGAGTGGTATAAAGCGCTCTCCGTTACGGATCACTGCCATATCACCTCTGTCTGCGTGGTTTCGAGTCTCGGATTCAGGCAATGTGGGTATGCGAGAAAGCTTGCCAGTAGCTTCTCGTGGGTCGGAGTTTCTTTTAGGGGTTTTCACGGGTTCTTCCTCCACCATTAATACTGGCCGCCAAGTATAGCCTATCGTGTGCTGAAAAATGGCATTAAGCCCTACAACAACAGCTACAACAACAACAACAAAAGACACTAACAATCTAAAATCACGGACAAAAATTAAGCACAATATAAATATAAATAACACTAGAAACATGGAATTTTTATATATTGTGAATGTTGAATTTGAACATAGAACGATGCAATTCAATATGTAAAAAAATTAAATTAAAAAATGTAGTGAATAATTTTTTTTAAACCAATTTTTTTAAAACAAAATTAAACTTATGAAATAATGCACATGTACAGCATATTTGTGGTTGACCCTCATTATTAGCATCATGGAAATATTTCTGCACCTTATACAACTTGCATTGCGGGATATTTGTGAAATTCTGTCAGAGAAAATATCTTACACATCAGATTAAGGTCTTTGTTCAAAACACATGACGATATTTTTCTTGTTATTGTACCTTCAGGTCATTTATTATGGGTCCAAGCAGTTAATTTATGTGTTTATTATGGGGTGACTATACGAGTAACAGATTTCGGCTGGTAAGACTTACATTAATTATTTATAATCATATTTATATTTCATTTAGTTTGGATAAAAATTTGATTGCCAAGTGCGGCATTATGACATAAGCTGATATCCCATTTACTTTATGCGTTATTGATTACAAATAATAATAATTTTTAACTGTCACTCTTAAATATTACATCAGAAATGTTGAAAAGAAATTATTTGATTATAACTTTATATAACTTTATACAACTGATCTTAACATGGTTACTTATCCCACATAAGCAAATATCCATATATTTTAGAATGTTTGGGATCAGAAGTGCACATTCAGTACAACATATAGGATCTGATTGTACCTATAGTTGATCCGTAAGGTTCATATTTGCCTGCAGGCATTTAAAGTATATGAAAATGCTATTTCCATCATGAATATGCTAATATATTGTAATATATTTTAATTTAGTACATTGACAGAGTGCGGTATTGTAGCAACAGTGGTATCACATTCCAATGAACCTTTCAATTTAATAATTGTTAACCGACACGCTTACATATACACTAGAAACGTTCAACCAGATTATTTTAATTACGTTTGCACAACTGATCTTAATAAGTACATGGTACTTGTTTACAAGATTTGGGAATCAGAATTTCACATATTTGGCTGTGTTCACTTGCAGTATCCAAAATCGTTATTTCCATCAAGAATAAGCATTATTATGGCAATATCTTTTAACTTAGTACAGTGTTACCTAACTCCCTATATTATGGTATGTACTAATTGTCGCAACAATGAAGAAACCTCACCATCCCCACATTGCTCTAAACTTATGATATCTAGTGTACCTTATCAGTTATCTAGCCTGTAAATGGCTCGACATACACTGATAAACATATTTCTAGAAATTGCATATACTTTTGGGATGAATAGTCGCTTTAATACATGCAAGTTGCTTCACCTTTCTGAGTGTCACAGTGTCAAGTTTAATTTTTTCCTGCGATTGCACATTTACTATCATTTTGAAATCTCCATATCTAGCATATTTTAACTTCATTTACTGACACCTTATTGATCAATAAGGTTAACTGAAACATATTATATCGTTTCAGGTCTAGCCTGGTATCTGGAGCAATGTGGAAGAGTTGAATTAGTATGGAAGCTCTCCATTTGTCAGGTAGCGATACCAGGACACATCCAATGTATCTGCCACAAGTAACCAGGATTAGTTCATATATATATATATATATATATATATATATATATATATATATATATATATATATATATATATATATATATATATATATATATATATATATATATATATATATATATATATAAACTCAGAGACATGGCTCATGTCTTCGTAAGAGAGATCAGCACCATTATTCACTATGGTAGAGCCTCGCTGGAGCTGTATTTTCCTATTATATTGTCGCCTTTTGTGGAAATTGACATTGAAATGGAATGCACTTTTGCTATAAAACATGGTACTGGTCCAATCAATTTTTTTTAATTTGAGTGCTCTATTATTTATACTTACAACTGCCGGAGTATCTGACACAATAAATGTGGAATATAGCACTTGACATTGTTTCTTTAGTGTGTACACCTATATGCTAATGAACAGGCATATTTGCTGCAAAATTCACTGTGAGCTATCTTGCTTCACTACCCCTGGGAAAAAAATTTCAGTTGTACAGACCCAAGCTACCATTTGCTTTAAATATCACTCATTAGTCAACTTTGGTGTCTAAAATTTGTCAGTTTGAATTTTAAAACTTGTATGAAAATTAAATGTTTCATTAAAATTTAGTTTTCTCAATTTAAATGTTTATTTAAATTTCTGTTAAACCTTTTTATGGTAATGTTTTTACATATCAAACGTATTTTCAATTAGAACTTATCTTGTATTACAATACACTTTTTACTGCATTGAACAATTCCTATAATTAAGGAAGATAGAACAAATTTAGTTTTGGTTTCTCAAGAGCACTTGGCCCAAAAACTTGCACCCTGTGCAACGCCAGCATTACACACATTCTGACAGCTGTCACACACACACATTGTTTGCTATGATATTACAAAAAGACTTCATGTGTGAAGTTGAAATGGGTGTGGGAAGCAATTATAACAGTATGACTAAAATATAACAGTATGACTAAAATACAATAGTATGACTCAAATATAATAGTATGAATAAAATATAACAGCATGACTAAAATTGGCCTGATAAAACTTAAGTAGCAATTATTACTTTCTGTTCAGTACCCAAGCATATAGTCCCAGTCTAATCTGAGAGAAATGTTTCTTCTATAAATAGTAAGTAATGAGGTATTGATACTGATCCAGAAGTGAAATCTATGACCCATTAACAGTGCTTCGTTTGCATTACAGACTCTCGAAAAATGCGGAATAACCTATGACAAGAACTTAATTTGTAAAGGTATTTTAGATTAACATATGATTTTGTAGGATTTTGTAGGATTTGGACACAGTAGAATGTTTAGTACCAATAAACAAATGTTGAAACAATATAGGACCAATAATTGTGATCTGCGTCCAAATCTCTGTGGAAGAATTATGTCAGTTCCGCAGTCTACCCCACAAGTCCACGGGCCAGTGTTTTCTTCAATAGTGGAAGGACCCAAATGACTTCGGGAAAATCACTGACGTCAACTGAAATGTCATAATGTAGAGGGATAATAATATATCAGAAACAGTAAACGTAGACAGGCAGAAGCCTCATTAAACATGTACACAAATTATATCGGTTAATAACGTTTACAGACAAAATGTTCTCAACACACTTAAAAACAAAGATAGATGCAGGATTTTCATTTTCTTCGTTTTTGAAAGACAAAATCCTTGTTTTTATCAATGAACAGCGGCGAACTCAAGCCGCTCTTCCAGAATACCAATGCCAGCGAGAAGAAATTTAATTCATAGTGGTAAGCAGCAGAAGGGGCGAGCCTACCTCATTTTATAAGCGTTATTTTGGTAAACTAACCCTTATAACAGAAACAAAAAAAACGTGAAACCGAGGCCTCTAACTTTCCGAGAGTAAGTCTCTCTGCTGGGTTAGTGTTTGTTTCGGGTATACACGTGAGTTTTACTACGATGACGCCTTATCGAGGCCGCGCCCCTCTGCTGCTATTAATTAAAAATTGTTATATCAAATAATGGTTCATCCTGAATCTTATACTGCCCGGTTAGCTCGGGAGCGACTGGAAGCAATTAAGAAATTTCTCCCCGTGAGAGATTCTGTCAGAAAAAATCCTATAAGAACGGCAAGAAGCACAAGTTGAATACGCAGCAGGTACAGAACATTTATTTAAACCTGTTACTAAAGTTACTGAAAAAGTCGTAACGGCTATTAAGGAGGATCTTCTTCCAGTATCAAAACAAGTCCTTGCGCAGACTGAAAAAATATCAGCTAGAATCCAAGAAAACAAAATAGATTTTACGAGAACTTAAAACTGAAATATCTGCAGCTCAACCCCCATCTGTCGATCAAGGAATACTTGAAGGTATTGGCAAAATTCGTACTGAAGTCGCGGACGTGAAAAAAGAACTTGCACCTAAACCTACACCAATAAAAGAAAACATTGAATTGATTAAAAAATTTAAGGAAGGTTTTGTCAAAGATATGAATACTAAAAGTGAAGAATTACCTGAAAAAATATTAATTAGTATGTTTAATAAATCTAGTATTTTAAAACCCGATTATAAAGGTGTAAGAGATGATAATCTTAGTAAATGTATATATCGCATATATAGAAACAAAAAAACAAGCCAGAGATGATGATTTAGAATACAGAAGTCTTGATGAAGAAGTACTAAAACTTTATGAAGAGAAACTGAAACAATTTCAACAACCGCAGGGACTACAACTCCCCTCCCAGCAGGAACCTTCATATCAACTTCCTCCACCTCTGCAACAGATAGAACAACAAATTTCCTAATCGCAGCAAAGGTTGATGTCGGAATTTGAAAGGTCTAAAGAGTTACTTAAAAAAGCAAAAGTAGAAAGATCACCCTTAAGACTCTTTGAGAAAAAGGCGGAAACAACAACTGAGGAAGAAAGAGCAACCGGAAGTTGTTTTACTGGAAGTGGTCTTGTTGCTTGTCCTAACAATATCATCGATGACGTAGGACGACTAGAAGTTCTCATAGGAAGAAAACGTGCTGGTAATAATTCTCCGGAAATAATTAATAAAGCTGCTGATATTTGTCAGCGATTATTTACAGGTGGTATCTTGGATATTAGCGTTTACCGAGAACATATTGATGAACTCGTTGATGACTATCACAATGATTAGATAAATGGCAAGTAAAATAAGATGATCATACACAATAGCCAGCGTAGACCTGTAATGGTCAAAGCAATAAACTCACGATTACCAACCTATAGAGCGATTTACGGAGATGGACTTGGTGATGTTGTTCAGGGATTATTCAGAAGGTCAGCTCCAAAAGTAGCACCTGTTGCAAAACAATTATCTATGAAGGCTATTGATGTTGTTCGTGAAAAAGCTCCTGGTGCAATTGTCAACGTTGCTGGTAAGGCGTTCTCGGCAATCAAAGAAAGACTATCACGATTAATACGACGAAAATCACAGCCAGTAAAATTACCAAGCACTGAAGCCATGTCTGCAAATGTCAGTAAAGTAATAAATCTAGCTGCAAATCAGAAACTGGCAGCGCTAGCAGATCAAGGACTCGGTGAAGCAGGGCATACTATTTCAAGTTTTATATCAGGAAGCGGAGTTTTTCTGAAGGCGGTAATCCTCATGTTATAATAAAAATGTTTAAGCGCATATTCGACACAGCATTTGACATGGAAGCACCTGTCCTTCAACATGAGTCTGTGCGTGATTATCAATTTTATTCTTATGACGCACGACTACTAAATCAGCGTGGAAGAATTGAACTGCAAGTTCATGATACAAGTAGATACTTTTTACGCGCTGAGGCTTTCATTGAGGTAGAAGGTGAAATTATAAAAACAGATGATACTGCATATGCAGATGAAGTACGAGTTGGTTTTGTCAACAACTGCATCAAAGCATTGTTTGATAGCGCCACCGTTATGATCGATGGAAAAAATATCGAGACAGTTCAGAAAGATGTTGACGTTGCTACAACAATAATAGGATTGGCAAGATATTCTGACGATTATACAAAATCAGCAGGCCCCATAATAATGTTTTACAAAGACAATTCTAATCACCCAGACAACATACCGTATAATATAAGACGAAAAAGACATTTTGCCAATAACGCTGACGCTGATGTGTGGCCGGTGGTTCATGATAGTAATCCAGAATTTAACTTAGGATTTACAACACGCCGATCAATGTTGGAGGGAGGTCGTACAAAGTTTTCATGCGCGATTCCACTGTCGCATATCTTTGGATTTTGCAGAAATGTTAGAAAAGTTATCTTTGGAGCTAAACACACAGTTGATCTTGTGAGAAAGGCTACCGACGATGACGCTATCTGGAGATCTGCTGGTGATGCTGGTAAAGTAATACTAACAAAACTTTCGTTACGGATGCCGGTAATGACTCCAACGATCGCAGAAGAACAGCGACTATTATCTTTTATGGACACCGATGGCAAGTCTATGTTGTCCTGGTTGACAACAACCACGGATAGTATGCAAACTGATATTAACGGGCAATTTACATAGCATCACAGCAAAGTGTTTCTGCACCACCATATATATTTGTTGCTCTTCAGAATTATGATCGAGTAAACTTACAAGAACGTAGTCATATAATATTTGACCGACTTGGTGTTACCGAGGTTTCTTTGCGAATAAACGGACAACAAGAACAAACAGAAAACATACTACTGAATTATGAACAAAATCATATAGCGCGTGTATACCATCGGCTAATGACGTTTATGGGACGTGATTAAAACGTAGATACTGGTTTACAAATATCACAGTTAGATTTTAGAAATCTGTATCCGATTTATTACTTTTCGCTGGAGCATCTTGAATTATCCAAACAATCTGTCGTTGATATACACTTCAGAGTCAGCGTGAATACAGGTGGTGGTGTTAATTACACAGCAATCGCGGTTATACTCAATGACAAAGCACTGTTACGTGAAGGTGGTAGTGGTCGAATGAGAATCGTTGATCACCAGTGGAAAATCTTCAATCGTGTCATTTAGAAACACGAGTATTTTATAAAGGTAGTGGTCGAATGAGAGTCGTTGATGCACCAGTGGAAAATCTTCAATCGTTGTGATTTAGAAACACGAGTATTTTATAAAATGTCTTACCATCATGTTAGTGTCAGTCTGACTCCTGGTCAGATCAAGAAGCTACAATCCGCCTCAGCGAAAAAATGTGGAACAACAATAACGCTAAAGCTCTATTAAATCACAGGCGGTGAAAATACACTGTCGTTGACAGCGCGCCAACTTAAACATCTCAATGACGCTAAACAATCCAAGACTGGAATACGATTTATACTTTCTGCTGGTGCTATCAACAACATGATTAAAACCGGAGGAATATTCCCACTTCTCAAAGCAATTTCAGCGCTGATAGCTGCTGCTGCTTCATCTGTTGCAAAGGCGGTCGCGTTAGGTGCTGTTGAAAACTCCGCTGGAATGGCAAAATAAAAAGCAACGAGAGAAGACCTAAGATTAACAGCGAGTCGTTTCACATATGGGAGCGGCCTAAGACTTCCAGGGAGTCGTTTCTCGTAACTTCCAGGGAGAGTTTAATAACACCTGTGTCAAATTTGGTTTACTTGATGCTGCTAAACAAATAAAAATAAAAAACTTCAGAGGATTTTTTATGCGAGATCAATTACCACAACAACCAAACAACGCTGCAACAGGTATTATTAATCTCAATTCACGTATTGGACCCGGTACTCATTGGGTAGCATACACGATTGACCCTCGTGGAATTGTTTATTTTGACTCGTACGGGTTAGCTCCACCGCAGGAATTTATCAGATATGTCGCGCAGTCAACGATTCCGGTTTGGTACTCAACGTTACCAACACAAAAATTAACCGATCCGCCAATATGCGGCCGTGAAGCAATTGCTGTACTCGAGTCTATATCAAAATCATCATTACCACCTCACAAAGTTGTACACGATTATACAAGTTAACAGTTTGAGAAATTATTGATTTAGATCCCCATTTGGAAAAACGAAGAAAAGAATAATTGTTGATATTTACGGAAGATCCCGCGATGTGAGTAAAAAAAAAAAACTGACATAGATTTATCAAAATACGTGACAAAAGATGATCTTAATGATCTCATAAACCTGGCTGGAGTTGACCGAGATGTTTTTTCGGGACAGATATAGCAGGTTAAAAACCAGCAACATCAAATTTAATGATATAGTTCGACGAGTACTCGGTGCGGTCACGGATAACATCCCTGTGTTTACTGACGGCGGTAGAATCAGAGACTCAAATATATCGTTTACAACCATCAGAGATGAAATTGCAAGAAGCGCTGCTAATCGTTTGAAGAATACCGGCGATACAATGACAGGTGAACTCAGCATGAACGGAAATATATAGTAGTGCTCGGAGAGCCAACATCCGACGAAAATGCGGCAACAAAAAATATGCGGACGTTAACTACAGCACCGTAGATAATAACTTATCCAAGTTACGAGCCGAGTATGACGTTCATGTGAGTATGTTCACGAATCTTCGTAGAAATTTTAGAAAAATTGATGAAATCGCAGATGTTTTCTTTGGTACTCCATTGACCGCTGACATGAAACTCTCTGATATCAAGACGAACATTGAAACGATTAAAAAATCACTCAAAGACATCGCAAGTGGAATTCCTGTTACCGTTAAAAAAATTAATCTGATTAACATTCCCCCGGGAGTAACTCCGGAACAGATTACCAATAACGTATACACAGTTTCATCCGGATTCGCAAGATGGTCACAGTAGAATAAAACTCTCAAACATACAGCAACAGTCACTGGTGTGTAAAGACTTTCTGTGTCCAGTGCTGCAAAGTTTGAGATATTTACAAAGTATCCCTGGCGGCGTTCAACCGATAAGTTTTCCGGGGTTGTGTCTGTTGTGTTAAATAGCGGAACCGAAGTAATATTTATACTGGAAGCAGCTGAAAAGAAATTGACCACAATTCAGTTCATGTGGGACGGGACCTCGTGAATTAATTTGCTTTCTCTATTTGTTCTAATTTAGAAACAGGTGTAACAAAGGTGTGCAGCGTGAACTCACGTGCTCTTCAGAGGCATAGTGCGTTGGTATCTTTTCGCAACGATTTTCCCCATCATATAGTTTAGTAACCTATGTACTTGCACTTCCTGGTTCTTGCACTCCAGGTTTCTAAACTCTCAGAAACAAAAGATTCCTTCAGTGTGAGGACTATAATGACTCACGTTGTACAAGAGTTTATAAAATTTGTAGGTACGTCTTGGGGCATGCAAGGTTACATCTTGATGAGTAAGAACAAGAACAATCAGTGTGGCATCGCATCTGCGGCGCAGTATCCATAGTAGAGGACATGCAGTGATGCTGATTTGAATGTGCTAGCATCAGTGATAATGTTTATTGTATAAGAACTCAATGAAATTTGTACATATATGCAATTTCTGTAGCTATCCAATGTGTAGAAATAAAATTCGTCGTTCAAATTAAATATTTTATTGTTCATTCAGAATTATAATTAAAATTTTCCATCAACATTATAGATATGGCAACATACTCTCACATTGCACCAACATGTCATGAACATATGCAAGGCTGCATATCTTGAGCTGAGACGCATCAGCTCCATTCGCAAATATCTTTCAGCTGATGCCACCTAAACACTTGTGTGTTCATTAGTACTTTCAAGACTGGACTATTGTAACTCAGTTCTGTCTGGTTCATCTCAATATCTGCTCCAGAAACTTCAAAAAGTTCGAAACACAGCTGCTCGGATCATACTTACAGTACCACGGTCAGAGCACACCTCCCCACTGCTCTGTACCATACACTGGCTAACCATTCGATCCAGAATCAAACACAAAATTTGTTCTATGTGCTCCGTTTCACTGTCGGACTCTAGTCCAACATACATATCCGACCTCACCCATGTGTACACACCAGCAAGATACTTAAGCTCCTCTTCTGACAATCGTATACTCATTATTCCCACTATGAAAACAAAGTCATATGGACAGCGTTCTTTTGCATACCAGGGCCCAGCAACGTGGAATGAATTGCCCACTGAGCTTAGACACAAAAACACAGTGATCCCATTCAAGAGTGCTCTCAAAACTCACTTATTTCGACTGCAAGAACAAACTTAAAGACCTAATAATGTTTCCTACCTTAAATATTCTCAGAATTTTCTTTATGTTTTCTAATTTCATGGTGTTTGTTTTTGTAATCATATCATTATATGTTTTTTATCTTATAGGTGTTGTCTAATGTTGTAAAGCGCTTAGAGCTTCTAAAGATTAGGCGCTATACAAAATCCTCATTATTATTATTGTTATTATTATTATTATTATTATTATAGCACACAGAGATGCCGCTTAAAGCGTTTCGTATCTCACAACGTGATGATGTCTATTATCTGCACATGGGCATGTCCACATGGTGCATACTCAATTACAAGAAACATCCAAAGTGTTCGTCCTCAAGTTGAGATTTGTTTGATTATACGTATGATTACAGGGTTGTCCCAATAGTGTGTGTGTGTGTGTGTGTGTTTGTGTGTGTGTGTGTGTGTGATTAGGATTTGTAACGTAGCTTTAACAATGTTTCACTTATATCGCAACGATGTCTGCAGTGTGGCAGTTTATAGTGATGTCTATCACTACAGCATCATGTAGCAGACATGTAGCATGATGTCCCACCCAATCACATTATCCTGACACCAGGGCGATCAGTCCTTACACTAACCTTAACCTCTTAGTGCTGAGCGCCTAACTAGGCAGCTGTTAGTATCATTTTTGTAAGTCATTGGTGTGACTCCGCCTGGGTTCGAACCCACGACTTCCCGCATCTGAGGAGGACGCTATAACCACTAGGCCGCCGGAGCGTTCCCCCCAATAGTATTGTCAGGCATCACGAATTTAAACAAAACAACACACACACACACACACATACACACAACAACAACAACAACAAGAAGAAGAAGACAGTCATAATATCTTGATTCTTTTTCACGTTTAAGAAATTCGTCAGCTCTTTCTTGGAATAAAAATATGGTGAACAACTTAAAAACTATAGATATTCTTTTATCCTTTCTAATATCTCTACCTGTAAGAAATAGCCTAATATTATCAGAAATACTATACACAAGATATTTTAAAGGAACTTTACTCCAATTGCCGCGGCATTATATAATCAACATGTATTGCCTTACGATAAAACATCTAAACCAATCCAGCTTCCTTTTACCCTCAATAAACGTATTCATTTTATCGTCGGATCCCTAACTATAGCACTGAACCTCATTGTATTTTGTCTCGAAAACACTGGAGTGATCCTAGTGTTCCTCAGAGTGGTATGATAGTCTTTTCAGGCTTGGAAGCCAATATCATGATCCCGGAAAGAACAAGCAGGTGTATGTGCAAAGGTATGATCCTTAAAACATATAATTATAGTTTGTCATGTGATTGACTCGATATCATACATACATACATACATACATACATACATACATACATACAGACATACATACATACATACATACATACATACATACATATGTATATATAACACAATGGCTTAGGATGCAATCAATACAAATGCGTATGTATTTGTAAAAGTGATCCATGCGGCAGAACATACATTTATGAATATCGTAAAATAACTTTTGCTCACGTTATGTGCTGGTCTCGGTGTTGGGCCAAGCCTTAAATGTGTTATCAGAGTAAAGGTGCGTAATACGCTTTGCTCACCACGTGGATTCGTTCGCGAGTTTTATCGTACGCGCCGGCAAAGACTCGCCAACACTATCGTTGTAGAAAATCCCGATGTCAACGCCGTCGATAAAGATACAGTAGTCAATAAAATAACAGCCAGGATTGAAGCAAGCGCACTTTTTGATCATGGCAAAGTAAAATTATATGAAAATATTTTTGAAGGAATGGACCATTAGAGAATGATTTTCCCTTATATACCGTCATCCCACTGTGAAAGACCTCAGGTAACTCGTGCAAGAGCGTAGGATCCGAATACCAAGCGGTATGCGAAAGGCAAGCTTGCATAAAATGTTAGGACTTTTTCCCAGATGAGTTGCGTCCGACTGTGAAGGAACTTTGCGATTGGATTCGATATCAGCTCTCCTAGCTCGTATATATTTTTTAATCCGTGAAAACACACGCGAGGTTTCTGCGGACAGTTTCTGCTGCCACATCGCTGGTACGTGCAGAGCAGCTGCATACAGCGCATGCAGTTTACATCTGAGTATTTATCCCAGTAAGACAAAAATCCCCATGGTGCTTGATAACCTTCGTGGATATGTTAATTACTTAATAATGCAACGTGTTACAAAGGCATCAAAGGCACCAATAAGCGCCATTCCGAAGAAAGAGGAAAATACATGACGTTTAAACTGGGTCAGCTGCAGTTTCATTGATTCGGTGCAGTTCCATAATTCGGGCCTGAACAAACTAGTTATGAACCTTGCGGCGAAGGGCAATCATTCGTCGATAAGATGATGTTTCCCTGCCAATCCTGAAAAGTTTGCCTTGCTTACTCATAAAGGAATCTGTCCTTACGAGTACATCAGAGACAGGGACAAGTTCACTTCAACTCATCTATCACCTATCGAGGCATTCCATTTGTCGTGGTACCACGAAGGTATTTCTGCCAAAGACTATGCACACGCGATCAAAGTCTGGTCCAATTTCAGTTATACAGATCTCGATGACTACCACAATTTATGCCTGAATACGGCTGTGCTTTTGTTCACAGATGTATATGAAGCATGGGACGCACTACTGTAAGAAACAAAGGTAGATTTGGAACTGCACACATATATCTTTACGCGTCTGTTTGTTGAAGGTGGCATGTGCGTAGGGATTTCCATGGCTAGCCATCGCTATGATCGCTCTGATAATCTGCTTGTGGACGTGTATAATCCTGCGTCCCCGAAAAGCGTGATTTAATTTATCCACGTATCCATATGTAACTAAGCAATGATGCAGCCCATGCCTGTTGGTGAATTTTAATGGATTATTTAAATTGATAAATTCTCAGCGCATAAACATAAACGAATATGTCCCGTCATTATCGCCGTGCTAGTGTACGTTCGTGGATGATTCCGGTCGAAGGTATATGAAATGTATCAAACTGGCACCAAGCCTGTGAAGGAACCAAAATATGTGGTCAACACGAAACCTCTGACTGTTTTCAACTCAATCGTTCTTGTGGTTTCATTGTTCAGCGCTGCTGTGACTGGCCGTAGAGACATCACCCCTTTAGAGATCTAGCACTCCGGGTAAGATCTATGAACATATTCCTGCGCTCACTTATGCCCGAATAATTGTTCTACAAATGTATGGTTAAACTGTATACCTATATAGCCAAGACAAAACAGCACCTTATGTTTTGCTTACAATACATCAAGAGCTCTGAAAAATAATCTGCCTGGATCCACCTGCAACATCCGTGGATAAGTTTGCGGTGAACGTGTATATATACGTTTCAATGCGTCTGCGACACTTACTGAATCTTAGGAAGACACTGGCTCCTCTTTCTTGCATCGGCTAAATATATATGACGGTTAACGTTTACTTGTATATCCGTCGGCGTATGCGCTAATGTTGGAGAAACAAAAGATCAGTCTGATGAACTTCATTGTGGTCCTCACATCAAGCTATGCAAAGGAAATCTTACCTGGTACGGATAGGTAAATCTGCCCTAATGCTTGTATGAATAGCGACGCATTAATTGATCAGTCTTTTGACGAGGTTACATTTCCTCTATGTATTGGTCAATTAAATGGTATTTATCACAGTGATTCTCTTTCTGCTATGCATTCTCTTAATTTTAATCTCGGTAATCAATGTCAATCATTCATTATCGATCAGGACAAGAATCTGTGATCATCTGTCTGTTTCAGATGGCTATTAGCAAAACTGAGCCACACAAGTCCGAGTATATTATTTTAAGCAAAATGGGGTCCTTATGAAGATACGGAGACCATATGAAGTACCCGCTGGTGATGAGTGGTCAGTGAGCTATCAGATTGTTGTTCCTTAGCTGTATAGACAGGAATTTCTTAGTGTAGCCCATGAAACATCCATGACTGGTCTTCTATAAGTCAGAAAATCTTACTGCCACAACTAACAGCGAATAAAAATTGTTATAAATCCGTGTGGGGTAGTTTGTGCTTTTGAAAAGAAATTTCTAAATTTGATTATATCCATATCTCCGCTGCATCAGGTTTGATGAATATTTTTCAGAGTATGTGTATCAACACCATTAAACACAACTAAAATAGTACAGTTATCTCCGATCACTTTAGGTATTTGTGTATATCGTTGAGTAACATAAATCACATCAGTATTTTTATGCGTACCTCGTGAAAATATTCTAGCTGGATTTGATTGCTTGTCCAGCATCATATCATCGTATACTACGAGATTATTAATAAATCCATCTAGTTCATCTATTCACGGTGCTTCATCAATGTCAGTTATAAAATTAGTAATATCATCACCATCTTCATTTAACAATTTTGCATTTTCAGTAAAATCTTTAAGTACGTCGTAGCATCTCTGATCATCAACTGATGGTGCAACTAAATACAACTTATCCCATTTGAGCCATGTCATTATCCAATTATGTAATAATTGTGTTTTACCAGACCCAGATGGACCTATTTTAATCATTCTAATAGAATTCGGTAATGCTGAAATACGTTTTACTGGCTCTTGTTTTCGTGTCGCTGAGAAATCAATGACATATTGGAAAGGTAAAGCAGCAATTAGTAAACTCGCTGCTGCAGAAAATGTTACACGTTATGTTGCTGCAAAATGGTTAGCACGACAGACAATATGGCAAATTTAACTACCACCACCTAAAAAAATCCAGCATGCACGTTTTGATGTCAGCATTCATAATTAAGTTCATCAGGCTGATATTTTATTTTTACCACACGATACTATCAAATTTGGAAGACGTCAATTAACATAAAAGTACGCGTTGAGTCTCGTTGACGTTGCAAGTTGGCATTAAGAAGTAGGGCCACTATCAACTAAAAAACTGCTGAAGTTGTATCTGCTTTTGAGCGAATTTATCAACGAAGACCCGTACGATGGCCACAGATATTATAGGTTGATCCTGGCAAAGAATTACTTGGTGTAGTATCATCTCTGATGATAAAACATAATGTCGAAATTAGACGAGAACATACCGCAATTCATCGTGATCAGGCTTGTTGAACGATATAATCGAACACTTGCTGAGCGGTTATTTGGATATCAGTATGCGAAGGAAATAATTCAGAAAGACAAACATCTCGTGAATGGGTTGCAAGATTACTAAGTGAGTGTGATAGCTGCATTAAATAATGAAATTACTCGAACAACCGCCATGAAACCCATTAATGCGATTGCAAGAAAAACATATACCAATACAACGACATGAATTTTCAAAACAACCTGTATTAGGTAATGTTACTGTAAGGTATTTATATGAACCCGGTGAACTTGAAGGCGGTAAATAAAGAGCGACTGATCATATTTTGAGTGTAACGACACATAAAATATCTAGCGTGGTAAGATCCACGGGTAGACCTGCAATCTACAGATTAGATTCAACTGCTTCTCAACGTGGATTTGTACGTGAACAATTGCAAGTAATTCCTGAAGACACATAATTACCACCGCCTTCACATTTGCAGACTAGCACCTCGACGTCGGTTACATTGAAGACGGGTCCGCATTACATTTTCGCGTGTATGACCAAACTTGACATTAATTCTGTGTACAGTAAATTGTCTTGGATTGTTAAGAATATTGCTCCACAACATTACTGTATTACAGCTCGCACAATGATTATTTTACTGTTGTTTCAGCGTCATGATAAATTTGGCATCAAGATCAATGTTCATAGCTAACAAAAATTTTCTTACTATATCATCGCTATTGCTAGCAGTTTGGTTATTTTTTCTGTGAAGTCCACGATAATTCTCCGCAGCTGATATATATTTCTAATTCTAGACACTGCGAGATAAACTAAATTTGACCATTCGATACGATTATCGACGATCCAAACTCGAGTAATATAAATAGTTAACCCTGGGATGAGTCTATTGTCATCGCGTATCCTAACGTCCACGGAGATTTGTCCATTTGTAGCGCATCCTCAACATTTACAGGAACTTAAACTTAAACAATATCATTTAACACAAGATTTTGTTTTTCTGACGATCCTGGAATATCAACGTCGATATTCTGCCGTCGATATTAACCGGTCAATAACATTATGGTACAGGTAGATTGGAAAACTTTTCTTTATGTAACTGAATTAATTGTTGTTGAAGTGCATCAAAAACTATCTTTTTACTTGCCATTATTAAATCATTTGGTCTCTATAAATTCTAAAATTTGCTCAAAGGAGTTTCTGAAATTATATCACGCATTATTTCACACCACTGAAGTTTATTCGGTTGTAGTCTGATTAATTTCTTAAAGTCACTTAATTCTGGATCAAGTGCTCTATGATTATCATTTATATCTTCATAATAGTCTACAAAATTCCTCAGCCACTCATGTGGAGACAATCCAACAAAAGGCGGTGGTTGACCATGATCGCCGCACATTATTACAGCAGTATTTTTTATTAATAACAAATGAAGAAATGTTTTCAATGTTTCTAACGTATTTCATCCCAAACGATAGTATTTGGAATGTATTTTTCACCCATTCGACCAGGAGTCCATTTTTCTCCCCTCCATCGAAAGAATTTATGATAAGTACATGATTTAATATTTCTTTCTCACATTTCTCTTGCGAATCTGTGTGTAGGGGCTAAAACAACCATATCGAAATTACGAAATAGTTCACTCGCACGAGTTGGTTTACCAGAACAACAGGTCCATTGAGATAAATTGTTTTATGCCTAGCTACGGGATCCTTTACTGACGGTGCAGATGAAAATTTTGTTATTTGATTATTTTTGACCTAAATATTTTTGATTTCAACGAGGCAGATTCATGATAATCAGTTATATTTTCTTGTTTTATTCTCCATTCGCCCCATGATGCGTAAGTGCCGATATTCAATTTTTCCAACAATTCTGAATATTTTTTATTGATATAAAACAAATCGGTAGTGACTCTGACGGCAAACTTAGAAACTCTATTTATCATCGATAATAGATTTATCGAAACGTACGCTAGCTTAAATGAGTAAACTGTGGTGACTCACCGTCCATATAACTCACATGTGTACCTACTTTAGTTCCATTTGGCAAGAAAGCTATATCACGACTTATAAACGTATTTTTTCCGTTGTATCAGCAATTCTAAAATCTAATTCAGGATCATCTATAATTAATCTTGTACAGTGTCATTTATGATCATATGATCCTCCTTGGGTAAATTAAGCGATTTTTTTTTCTGCCGACATCTTTTGCGATTTTATTTTCGTAATCGGTTATATCAGGATTTTCATCATCGTAATATTTCTTTTGTTGTGGTAACCAAACTTCTTTCTGCGGACGATATGATATAATTGCTTCACTTACAATCGACAATAATAGTATTTTTGCATCGATCATATACCGTAATAATACTGTTGGTACCCACATTTTTTCTGAAAAATGTTTGCCAAACCTGACATAACAAATCGGATGAAGATTTTCGGCAGACTTAAATGACTCGATACAAGCCAATCCAGTCGGGTCAAAATCTGGCAATGGTATGTTTATCGTGTGTGGGATGTCCAAATCGCTCAAAATACTTAGAACACTCTCCCATACCAAGAAAACTTCCGGGATAACATGCAACCTTATCAACCGAAATAACATCTTGATGATTGTGTTTACTATTCCACAATCCACCGTGTCCGTATTCGACACAACTGGATATTATATCATTGAGAAAATCAAACCGAGCTGGTTTCCACGAATATTTCTCTCTAGCAAAATGAGCTGCAACTGACGAAACAGTAAAGCAATTACTCAGTAATTGTTCAGCATCATCGGTATGTTTTAACTCAAGAGTTTTCATTTCTTCATGGAGAGATTCTGTACGATCATAGTTTTCATCATCAGAACGTGGAAACAACCATACTGATACATGATCGTTTATACTTATTTCGTTAATGAAATCAAATATATCATAGTTATAAAATTTAACAGTTCGATTTCGTGGAAATATTGTTACTACATTAGTTCACGCATGCGCATTATGATCAATAATTTCAATCCAAGCTCCTCTCCAGTTATCGTTTATACCTACTATTTCTCCCCACTCGTTTATTATTTTACGTCTTTTATCCGTTAGACTGTTTCCACGAGTGAAAACCGTAAAATGTTCCGTTACTCGTTCGGCTACACAATTTAGCCTTGAACATTTCATTGGTTTTAAATTATTAACGCTGGGTTTACCATTTACCGGATATAACGTGTATATGACTGTTGTTATAGGATGCACTCTTTCATAATACGGTTTGTCAATACCAGTCAACATTCCTGGTTTGGAATTTTTACTCAGTATGGCATTGTTTTCATTATGAAGGACAGGGTCATATTTGTCACGGATAATCCAAGTATCGTCTACTTCCTTAATAAACTTTACTCTTAAAAAATATCTTCGATTGTCGAGATAATTAATGATCGATGCCGGTTGTTTGTCGGTGATCGTAGCATCAACACCTTTGTCATTGCATATGATTTTGAATGTTGACTACACATGAGATGAGCCATCTTTGCGAAATTCTTTCTCGGCGTAATGAATTTTATTAATCAAAGTTTTGTTCCTCAACCAGATTTTTTATCGGTAAGTCAGAGGATATTCTGTCAAGATTACATTTATCTTTAGAAGGCTTAATCTTAGATAATCTCTCGAATTCATCCATTTATAATTAAGACAAATATTAAAATTGAAACATTATATATATAATGATTCAAACAAAGGAAAATTGCAAGTGGTTAATGATAGGTCTGTGACTCCTTATATCAAAGCTTGCGTAAACGAATTCTGCGGACATTATTTACAAAGCATGCCTAATTGAAGTCTATGACCAAAATCGTGTTTGAAATGCGGTGTTGTAGTGAGAGGAGAAAGGCGGTTGTGCGTGCAACGTGGTGGTAAAAATACAGAGAACTGAAAAGATATGATAAATAAAATAACAACGACAATAATGACAAGGTTATGAAAAGTTTTGAAGATTATCTCGTTAGATTTTCAAAGTAATGATTTAGACATATAATCAATTAAACAAATGATATTATATATAAATGAGCCAAGAATTTGTGAGACATCCAATCAACAGGCACTGTCGACGAAAAAGATCTTTACTCGGCGATGTTAATAATTTTGGTTATCTAAGATTTACTGTATGGAAGAAAAAAATAATTCTGCCATAAATTTATTTACGAATGTTTCAACGGAGTAATCAAAGATGGTTTTGTGATCTATCATATTGACTCAGATCCCAAAAATAACTCTTTGATTAATTTGCGAGCTATCACACAAAGTCAGAATTGTACATTCGGAAATACTAGCTGTAATGATAAGAGCGCCAAAGCAGCTGTATCCACACATTTAGAGACTGGCGAACAATTAATATTTCAATCGACATATGCAGCTGGCAAATATTTTGATAATTGTTTTGCTTCAATACATTCTGTAGCAAATAAAATATATACATCTGCTCTCTCTAACAAATATAAACAAAAAAAATATCCTTCCATTATTGTTGAGAGAGATAACTGTCATGCAAAGCTATCTCTTGTAGAGTAATTAAGTAGTTATCTTGATTATATATTACTATTTAATTTATTTTATTATTTTGTCATCATTCAGTAATTAATTAATCATGATACAACGGTCAGTTTATCATTTCAAACTGATTGATGATGACCGGTTGTCGGTAGGACACTAAAATATCAACATGAACGGGGTTGCAGACGAAAATAAAAGCTGCTAGATAGAAAGTATGGAAATGCGCTCATATACCCCTTTTATATATTACTCCTTTCTTAAAGCCAATAACCTGAAGTAAGGGAAGTAACTCTTTAGTATATGTTTGTCCGTATATCGTAATTCATTTTGTCATGGTAATTAATTAATTAACCATCTATGTCATAATTAATATCAGTGCAGTAACATAATTGTGCAATAGTTCAAATCAGTAGAAGGATAAGTTATTGTTGTACTATACTCATACTTGTTTGAGTGCGATTTCTTTCACTGGAATTGCAGTTGGAAAGTTAATAGTAAATTCTGGATTAGTTGAGCTTACCGATATCATTGTTGTTATTGACGGAGCTGTATTATTTACAATCTGTTGTAATAGCTTGCTTGGCGATGTCAGTGGAGTTGACATTATTTTTTAAATCCTGATTTTCTAAGTCAATCAAAATCTGATATCTTGCTGTATGTAATTTTATTATCTATTCATGCAATTTTGCATCTGTGCACGTACATATTTTTTGTAACGATATTAAAAATACCGGCAATAGTTTTTGCATTTGAAACATATTGTTACAACTACTGGTGCCATCATTGTTATTGCTGATAACTATACGCCGGTTCCAGCAATAACAGCAGACGCTGAATAAACAATTATATCAACAATAACTACACGTCTGCGATAATTCTTTCTTTTTTACTATATTCTCGTCAAGAACATTTTTTAATTTTGTTTGCCTTTCACGTGCTTGATAATGTCTATAATGTTGTGCTGATCGGAATACGCATTGTATTTTAATTAGGTGGGAATTTAGCTACTAATTCAATACACCAATAATAAACCAAGCCGAGATTTTTTTTCTTCAGTTCCACAGTAAATATTACCTCGTCGTTTTGATCTAACATCACTAACATGGATCCACCTGACGAATAACGCCGTAAATTCGTGATAGATATTATAAATGTTACAATGCCGATTACTCAGCGCGATGTTTAATGGTTCTATTGAGTGGTGACCATAATGTTTCGTCAGTCGCAACTGTATATACCATGTTGTTAATTTGCTTGTGGGGAATTTTAATCAGATTAATTTTTTAACGATATCAGGAATTTCACTTATCAAATCTTCTAGTCTTTTTCTAATTGTTTCAATTTCTGATATAGCTGCTTAAATATCGCCAAGTTATGTGTCAATATCAACGAGTTTTACGTCAACAATCAACGGGGTGCCAAAGAAATCATCTGGGATTTCATTAAATTTTTGGAAGTTTCTACGAAGTCTTGTAAACGCGCTTACGTGCGAATCATACTCAGCTCGTAGCGTGTATAACTTAGTATCTACTGTATCTACATATTGTTTTGTTGCGGCATCTTTATCAGACGTTGGATCTCTTAAAACAACTTATTTCCATTCATGCTGAGTTCACCTGTCATTGTATCACTGGTAGATCGTAAACGATTAGCAACACTTTTTGTAATTTCATTTCTAATAGTTGCGATTGATATACTTGAGTCTCTGATTTTACCGTCATTGGTAAATATTGGAATGTTATTTTCAGTAGCACCAAGAACTCTACGAACTATGTCATTCCATTTGATATTACTCGTCTTTAAAACATCGTATTTATCCTGAAATATAACAACTTCATCTCGGTCAATTCCAGAGAGGTTCATAATATCGGTAAGTTCATCTTTAGTCGCGTAATTTGACAAATCAATATCATCTTTTTTTTCTTACCCTTAGTGGTATCACTAAGAGAAGATCTCCCGTAAATATCAACCATTGTACTTTAAAATCTGTTTCAAACGACGCGATTACTAATATAATCATGCACGACTGTATGAGGTGGTCATGCTGATTTTGATATAGCATTGAGCACATTAATTACTTCACGACCACATATTGGCGGATCAGTTAGTGTTTGTGTTGATAATGATGAATACCTGACTGGATTTTTAAACGATTCCACGTGGATCAATTGCGTATGCAACGCAGTGAGTACCAGGCCCCGAATTATCATAAAGATTAATAATGCTTGTTTCAATATCGTGCGGCTGTTTCGTTAATTGATGACGCAGAAAACACCTCAGAAATTTTCGATATTTAATTTTTTTAGCAGCGTCAAGTAAATCAAAATTTGACATAGGCAAAATTAGCGAAGTATGCCTTGAAGTCTCAGACCTTTCACGTACTGATTAGGGGTTCCTGGTAATTTTAGTCCTTTCCCCTTTTTTATATCCTTTTCCTGTTGCTTTCTTTAATACCATTCCAGCGGCGATTGCAACAGCACCAAGTGCAGCTGCTTTTCCTACAGCTGGTGCTGGAGCCGCTATTAACGCTGGTATTGCCACAAGAAGTGGAAATATTCCACCAATTTTACTAGATCTTTAATAGCGCTCGGAGAAAGATGAAGTTGAACTCCGGTTTTTGATTCTAAAGCTTTTGAGTGTCATTAAACGATGAAATGCACGTGCTATGTAGTTGTTTTCAAAATTTAAAGTTATATCTTCAGATGGTTCTTGATGTTCATTTATCCGTAAAGAAACCTCACTAACATCAACATTGGCAAATATCATATGACTACGTTCTTGACTATTTAATCGTTCAGCATTTTGTAAACCAATAAATCTATGTCTTGGAGCAGAAACACCTTGCTTAGATGATATATGCCACGTGAATAGCCCAGCAAAATTACTTTGAACGCTATCTTTGATCATTGTTAACCATGATAACAGTGATTTACCACCTTGTTCCATAAAAGAAATTAATTTTTGTTCTTTAGCAAGCAATGGAGACATTACTGGCATCCACAATGAAAGTTTAAATAGTATTACTTTATCAGCAGCAACAGCGGCTGGTCGCCAAATAGTATCATTATCGTTATACTTTCGTACAAGTACAACTGTATATTTCACTCCAAAGATAACGTTTCTGACATTTCTACAAAATCCAAAGATGTGTGATAATGGAAAAGCGCATGAAAATCTTCTACGACTGTCTTTCAACACTAATATACGTGTAGCAAAACCTAAGTTGTAGTCTGCATTGAATGATACAATTGCTGGCCCATCAGCTGCTCCTCCAGCGGCTCTTACATTTTCCTCAAATTCCTTAACACTTTGATGATGATCCGTGTTATCTTTAGCAAACATCATTGATGGACCAGCTGATCTTGTATAATCATCAGAATATCTTGCTAAACCTACTATCGTTGTAGCAACGTCGACGTCTTTCTGAACTGATTCAATGTTTCTTCTATGAATCATATACGTAGCGCTATTAAATAACGCCATAATACCACTGTTACCAAAACCAACTATGACATTAGCTCCATATGCTGTATTAAGAGGAACATACATCTGTTACAAGTTCTCCTTCTACTTCAATAAATGCTTCGGCGGGTAAGAAATATCTACTTGTATCCTGAACTTGTAATTCAATTCGTCCACGCTGATTTGGTACACGTGCGTCATAAGAATAAAATTGATAATCGCGTATAGACTCATCTTTAAGAATTGGTGCGTCCATGTCGAATGCTGGATCGGCTATACGTTTAAACATTTTATTATAATTGTTATCGTCTAGCACGAAGACCACTTCCTGAAATAAATCAATATCATCCTCTCTAGCTTGCTTACTTCCCTTGCACAATCGAAATATCCAACTTTCCCAAGTGTCTCTTGAAACCCGTTTATCAGTATGTTCAACCTTTAAAAATATATCTCTATTATTAAGACTCGCAATAGCAAATTCAGCTAATTCTATTAGTTTGTTCATTTTTCTTACTATACCAACAATGTCTTCATGAAATTTATTAAATGATTTAATGTTTTCTTTTGTTTTTGGTTCTCCACCAACAGTACCGTCTACTTTAAGTTGCACCAGTGGTTGAAAGCCTGGAATGTTTTCCAAAATATTTCTTGTTTGTCTAATTCTTTTTGCTATTTTTTCGTTTGCTCAGCAGTTTGTTTTACTGCTGGAAGGAGCCCTTCAGCTGCTTCTGAAACTCTTTCAGTAACCTTTGTAATGGGTTTAAATAATTTGTTTGTACATTCTGCATATTCAATTTGTGATTCTTGACGTTCTTGAAGTTTTTTTCTAAAAGAATCACGAACAGGCAAAAACTTTTGGATTCCTTCTAATCTTTCTCGAGCTAATCTAGCAGTATAAGATTCAGAACCAGGTGCCATTATTGATATATAAATAATGATCTAATTATAGCAGCAGAGGGGCGCGACCTCAGTGAGACGTCCGGCGGGTAAACGAATCACGCGTACTTTAAAAAAAAAAACCCACAAAGGACACAAATAAAGTAACAAAACAACTAACCTCAAAGAGCGACTATGGGAGAGAGACCCTGGGAGAGAAACTCTCGGTAAAGTTAGAGGCTTTGGTTTAGCCTTATTGCCCTTATTTTTTTTATTTTTTTCGTATGAGGTTTTAGTCTTCAAAGTTACGTTTCAGCAAATGGTCTGTTCACCTCCTCTGCTGCTCAAGGTGAGGTGCTCTTTGATGTGTGTAAATACAGGGCTTCTTATCATTATAGTCACATTGGTCGTAGCGGGATGATTGAAAGAAAAATCGAAATGCATGGGGACAGGATTGCAAGCATACTAATGGCTTCTTATTTGTACGACTCCAACATGCAGATATAAGACCTTGCTTGTTTGACACTTGTACGTATGTGAAACTCATGCATCCAGCTACATAATACGCACTTATGAACATTTATACGTAACTAAATATCTGCTGTCTGGACATAAAACCGACACAATTCACACTCGACCAATAGCTACGGGGTCGTAGTCTCAATGTGATTGTACTATCTTACATTGGGCCAAACAAAATTATTGTCAAAGACGAAAAGATGGCTGAAGTTGTCAAAGACAAACAGATGACAGTAATTAAAATCTATTACCTAAGAAGCAGAGTTATATTTTTTCATGAAGTTTACATTATCAAGCCTATATCATACAGCTGACATTGGAATGTTTACTCTAAACGTACATTGTCTATCATGACTGATAACACGAGATTCTCTCGGTAATTCGTTTTGCAAATAAATCCTACTATGCCATATTTGGATATTCAATGCATGTCGTAATTATTACGATCTATTTACAGCAGTGCAGCAATGTCTTTATATGGCACACAAAAAAACGGAAGGAGTTATCAGTTGCACTAATATGGCCGACGATTCAAAACAAAATATCGGTTAAAAAAGGTAAACCATATTTTATACGCATTTCTACAATGATATGCAGCAATAGCGGAATGATATCACACAAGTGTAAAACATAATTTATTTCAGTATATGCAAGGAACGTGTTAAAAATATTTGATAGTAGGCTGAAAAAGCGCCGTGTGTGAATCACAACTGGCTGCTCCTTTGATACACATATGGTCATGTTAATACCCCGTTCACGAAGTATAGGTACTAATATTAGTACTAAGTCGACCAAAAACTTAGATGTTTTTCTGAACCTGTTCGTAATACCCTTTTGGTGGTTTACCTTTTCATATATTTTGTCTCTAGTCCAAATTTTTCTTTTGGGGATTATACACGTTTCTAAGCCCTTAATATTAACTCATATAAATGTGTTTGTATATATCTATAAGTTTTATGTGTTTATTTTGTCTACAGCTTGAATTAATGTATTGCCTGCACTTGATCATGGCTCTCACATGCTCACACATCTAATTGGTACATGTCTTTCATTAACGGTCAAAAGAGGAGGCATTCTTCTATGCTGATTGTAAAATTTGTGCATTAATTAAATGTTTTTATCAGTCACTCGTCTTTTCAGGAAAGTAATATCCTTCTTCATTTCCATCGAATATTCATGGAGTTGGAGTTGTCTTCCCTTATACAGGACGTTGTGTCTAGTGAATCATGTCCGTTTTGTGCTAACTGATTGGTGGAAAGCAGCAGTAGAAATTGCAGACACTTTTCCTAATTATTCCAGTTGAATATTAAATGCAGACATTTAATGAACATATTAAACAGTTATTGCATGCCATGTAAATGTTTAGAAGATTTGGTAAACGTTGCAGCCTTAATGCCAACAGATCTGTATTTAAAAGTGCATTAAACTTTCTAAATAATTATAAATATATATGAAAAACATCTTAATTATGAACTGTATACCAATGATACCGTTAAATATAAATTATAATTTTCCAGTGTATAATGAACAATGCTATTACTCCAAGCACGTTCTGAGTTCAAGTTGTAAATGTCTTTGATGATAAGTAGTATGGCAGGTTCTTAACGGTGGTAATATTTGCAGAATTAAACAAATTTAAAAACTTAAACATATATGGCCTCTTCCTGTAATAATTTTCAATGTACACCTTTCCTTCATAGAATGTAAATTACACTCTCAAACAAAATCATAATCATCTTCTATAAGATTACAAAATCTGCATTTCTTTCATTAATTGGTAGACTCGTTGGCTCGGCAGTTCTTCCATATACAATTTATAATATATGCGACGACATTCCCATGTATGCATGCAACGTTTTTTCTTGTTTTACAGTAATAATTTTGCCAATGACATTGTTGGATGTACGTCTCGCAAGAATATATTCTTTATCTTCTCGAGCATGCTTATTTTCTTACTTTCTTTGGTAACTTTAACTTTTATTGTTCCGCCTTTTGTTTTCGCCTGAACATATGCATACACATGCGTTTGTGTGTCATACACCATTAATCTAATTTCAGTTGATGGATCATTTTTCATAGCGTTCTTCGCAGTTGTTTCTGAGCAGGATGAATAACGGTTTTAGTACAAAGTACTTGACTCAAGCTCCTCGGGAGTTTCCTTGCAGTTTGTGTCTTAGAGTTTCCAGAAGGCTATTTTTTTCCACGTCCCTTTCGCTTCATTTTGCTCGCTGGGAACGATGTGTCCCTTAGTTCCAGTACTTTGGGATAAGTGATTTAAGTTCATCTTCTGTCATCAACTTAACATTTTCTTCATAAATCTGAAATACATAAATACAAGTCCTCGGTCACAGTACTGGAGAAAGAGAAAGACAAGAGTTGGTGTGTTGCAGATTATTATATTAAACCACATAGACATATTTCTTTGTATTTTTCTCATGTTAAATTTTTTTAAATGATATTAAAAATCTATAATTACATCATATCACATTCCGAAAATGGCGTCACTGCTTCTCCTGACATAGGAGAAGATCCATATCATTACGTACAGTAATGAAAACACGAAGATGAATAAAGAACTCTGTTACATTTTGTATAAATGACACTACAGCTATATAGTCAATCATTGGTAATTTCACATTTTAAAAGTACTCATACAGAAAGTGAATTAAAATTTGATACAAGAGAGTTTTCGCTTTCCTGTAAGGTAGGTAATAACTGATTGTTCTAAAAGAATTAAGTAATTTCCAATTGGTTGGGCTAAGTCATATGAAGATGCAATATCGAAATAAATTGAGTAGTACGATCCGTCACGTGGGATATGTTGTGAATCTAGTCGTAATAGAAGGTGTATATGTGGAGAGAACTGAGCATTCAGATTAATTCCTGTTTTGGAGTCATTTTCATTTTGAATTTCTGTAGACTCATTTTATGTTGAACATTTATTTGGACTGTTCAGTGGCAATAGAACGTTATAATTTTTTGAGATAATAATGTTTTGGAACTGTTGTGAACTAGTTAAAGTACATCTGAACAACTTTTCATTCATTTGGACTGTCATAGAACTTTATCAGGAATATTTTGGATTCACATCACAATCCTGTAAGTTCCTCTCACATCTTAATTTATCACTTTGATAATTAAATTATTTGTTTTAAAAATGGTTGGTTTTCGTTCTTTCTGTTACTTTGTTTGTGGCCATACAGACGTAACAGTTTGACTGCAAACGTGTTCATTTGTTGAATAGTATACATAGTAAACATAAATATTAAGCTTTGAAGAGCACATGGCATATATGCATCAATTACATTAGGATGTTATACATATATCAGGTAGTAGTAGTAGTAGTAAACTCATGTAGCAAATAAGAACAAAAATATTGCAACTATGTTGTAAACTAATCTATGTTGTTTACACTTCTTGTCATTTTTCTGAAATAATAACTTCTTTGCCTTACATACAAGAAAATGGGAAACAGCAATGCACACCTTATAATATTTATTGTTTCACGCAAGTGGTCTCACTAACAAACAACTTCTGCGTGCGAATGGATTTGACAGTTCATTTTGTCCCTATTTCCAAGGACCTCGTTGTCAACTAAAATGTTCTGAAAGCGCAAACATTACATACCTTTTCTCTCTAATCGCATATTGATTACATGTCACGAAACTCTAATAATATCATATTTCCATGGTTTTTAATTTTTTACATTTGTATGATACCACAGTAAGCCGTTCTGATCCCAGTAATTGCTCCTTACGTCATGCAATACAAAACACGACCCAACTCCTAATTAAGAATTATTCCTCTCTCAAATCGCTAGACATATATATATGCAGATAATTCTCTATGTTAAGAACTAACGGAAGGTCCATTTAACGAAGTTTATCCATGTTTCATAGTATCGCAAATACTGTACATTAAGATGTCTGCTCCAAGAATTAGCTAATTACTTGGATTAAGAAATATTTTCCTAAAACCCACTCACCAATCAACAAAAAATTACTCAAATCCAACAAAGCAATAAATGGAGAGACATATATTCAAATAGCATATACCCTAGGTTTATGACAATACTATTCCTAAACAGATTGCAATGAAACGTGTGGTTGTCGAAATTGTAATGATTTTGGACGAGTTTAGCATTGAGTAAAAGCAGTTCTATGTTGAATGGCAATTGCCTGTGGGATGTGATGGTTGGGGCTAGTAGAGCTAGATCGAGATTTTGAATACTTTTTTGAAATATCACCAAGACCAGTGGAATGATTGCAAACGGCTTCTCTTTTGATATTACTAAGTTGTTTAGATTCTTTATATATTTCCGATATTTTCCTACATTTAGGCAGGTAGGTAGGACGAAGTTTAATAACAAATGTTTACAATCATGGCTATAAAGAACGGATTACCATCACAGTTCCAAAACTATGAAGTCAAGAGGACAATCGTTAACAGCACACGACGTACACGCCCCCCGTTGAATACTTCTCGTTGTGGGTAACTGAAATTTTGACATCAAACAATTTTATTTCTTCAACCAGAGTGACCTTCACCTTTTACCCCAAACTCAATAGGCTTCTTTCTGATCCTAATTAACATCAGCCAAATGTTTGGCTAATGTGCCCAGGTTTGTGTTAAAGAACAATTGTTAAACATGCGGCCTTGATCCTTTTGACGCCAAAATTAGGCCTTCTACTTTACCCCAAGTGTAAACCATCCACAAATTTTATGAACTGTATATCGTGGGGAACAAAAGTTATTGTGCAGAACCAAACTGGTAACAGACAGAGAGGGACGGACAAACACCATAACATAATATAATCCGCCTTATGGTGGGTGTATACAATTTCTTTAAAAAGAAAAACCTTAGCAAGGTAAAGACTTCCAGATGAACGTAAAATATAGTCTTACCAGATGCAAGATAAATGGCAAAAATTTTAAAAATCTAAAATATGTTACAAATCAAATCCAGTGCGTTAGTTATAAGTTCAACATGTTAGTTATATTAGGCACTATTTTGAACATAACATCTCAAAACATTAACATAAGTTATGTTGCGCTGTCTGGAAGTATTTGCACTGCACTGAATGTGACCTTACTGGAGCTGGCGAAACCACTCCTGTTTCTGTTTTTATTCAGCAGAAGCCAAATCTAACTCAGTAAACATATCATGTTCAAATGTGGGCTTTGATGAGGGTTTTTCTGTTGAATGTAAGGAGAAATTATTTTACTGGTTGTTAAAGCTCCAGGAAGTCTCTGAGAGAAAATATTAACGATTTTCTTCAGTAACAGAGCAAATTAGTGAAAAGAAACTGTTTTATCTCTTGTCTGCTTTACAATCTCTTGTGGTGAAACTTCCCTACTCGGCAAAAACTTCTTAATATCTACATAAAACCTGGATAAAAGAAAATAAGAAATATGAATTTGCCTTCTCCAGGTCCTTACGAAGGTAATTACCGTACACACATAATCTATGTTTCTTTTTATTCAGCTGTTAATATTATCATCATGCAATAAGCTTGTTTAACAGATCAGACAACTGCAAAAGAAATTTAAATTTAAGATTCAAATTTCCTCTTTCATACGACAAATTCCATATATGATGTAAATTATAAGTTTCCCCAATATCAGCCAAAAAACCAAAAAATGTGTGCAATAACTTTGTAATGTCCTAGTGCGTTATTTGAAATATTACAGAAGCATTTCTTTTCTTTTGGATTTGTTGTTTATTTGTGGAGTGGAGGAAATAATGAGTTTGACATTTGATATGAATAAGATGAGGCCGTCAGGTGTCATGTTTTCCGTGTGCCAGATCCAAACAGTTTTTTTTTCCCCGAGACGGAACAAAAATTGAATTACGTGTGATGCACAGCTTTTAGTGAAATTCAAAGGATGGGATTGATAAAGTCGTCCAGTGAGATAAAATCGTGTACGCCATAGTAAGCATTATTACCGAAAGTAATTAGCAAGAATAAAGTACACCTAATAATTAGCAAATCATTTTCTTCACTTTTAAAGCTCTTGTTTTCTATTTGTGCCATTCAATACACAAGTAATTTTTGGCAAATTACAAAAGTTCAGTGGAAACAGTAGGGACTGTTGTGAAGATATACTCTGACACATACACTTTTGGTGTGTCGGAAGAATATAATGATGGTGACAAATAAGATATAATTCATATCTAATTTATTCTAAAACATCTACATGCACTTTTTCAAGAAATCAAATGTATCCTTGATTTAAAATAGAGACACAAGTATAGATAAAACTTTGATCGCTGGTGAAGTGTTGGAGTAATTAAGTTATGAAACAAGTGACAATTGTATAGACCAAATGATTCAACCAATCAAATATATGTAGCTAGTGAAAAGTGCTCATACCAAATGATCCAACAAAATCAAACCTTGTAGCAAGTGAAGAGTGTACATACCAAATGATTCAACCAATCCAAACGTATGTAACCACTGAAAAGTTTACATAAAAAATAGTTCTACCAATCTAAATCACAAAACACTTTATAGCTTGGTTTGCATGTCCTTGCGCTATATTTGTACCTGCATATATATCCACAAGTAAAGGTTTTACGAAGAAAAGTATGGGAACAGTAACCTGTCACTAAGGGACGATAAAATTGCAGCCAGATATTAGCAAAATGCATCAAGTATGCATAGAATGAAGATCACAGATTCCTATCCTCGAATGCCCAAAGAAAACGTTATCCAGATGAATACATTTTCTTTTGTTTCTTTACCTGCATAACAATTATTAGAGATCATATCTATTTTCCTCCTCAGAAAGATTGCATTTCAGTCCTAAATCACTGAAGCAAGCTAATTTACGTCACCAAAGTTATGCATTCAATGACCTACACACATATTTACAGATGCTGAAAATTTGACTAACAACCTACTCAGGCATAACACAGTTCTAGCCCCTTTTAACCATATTTACTTCAGCTGACGTCACTGCATCCGCCATGATAATTTGTAACGTCTGTACTGAACGACGTAGACCAAGATCATTTCAGCAATTCAAAGGTATGATCATGCAGAGCCTCCAGGTGAAGGTCTGTACCATTTGCCAGACGTAATCAATTCCAGTAATATTAATTGTTCTAAATTGTATGCGTAGTCAGTCCTATTTGCAGACAACCAATGTACCTTGCATATTAAATGTTTAGATCCACTTGCAAAAATATACAACACATAATCACGAGGAAGTAACTGGTTCAGACCCTCTATTCAGTGAGCAACTTTTTCGATGAAAAATACAACCATGTTCATGTAATATTTTGCTTGATTAAGGAGAAAGCGGAATTTCTGCATCTTGGAATCAAGGACCTCAATAGACAATCGTTATCAATTAAAGGGTTCAAATACTACATTATTGTTTGTTATAATCACCTAATGGCCGCACATCACGAAACTCTAATTTCACACTTGCACGTTGTTTTTTTTTAGTTTCTTTTTTGTTTGATTCCTTGGCAAGTTTTTCCAAGAAGAACATTAGTACTTCACACCACTGTTAGGACTCTATCGTCTTAAACAATGTAACTGAAAAGTGTGAAAACCAACAAATTTTGTAAAATTAGCAAACACTTTATTTCTCTAAAATACAAAGTGAAAATGTAAATATTAACTTACAGTATTGCGAATTAATCCCAAATAAATCTTAGATTTGCTAACACAGTCCTAAAGAATAAAATTCTGAATAAACTTTAGTGGTATTCCAAAATAAATCCAACCCTGAAAGTTTTGATGCGCATGTGATGCCCTAAATGGAAACGATGTGCAAACAGTCATTTGTTTAATCGCAATAATAATATCCATTGAGATATCATTATTTGAATTTCACTATAAATCCCAGTCTCTATTTCTAAAAATATTTTTTTAGATGGGCACTTTACATTTCTAGTGAATAGATAATTTAAATATAGAAATCCCAGCCCAAATGAAACACTGGATATAACAACAAGTCTAATTTCTGAATCAGATGTTTGCTTATGGATAAATAATTTTCCATTAAACAAGATTTTATACTGCTGTACCTGACTTATGTCACAGTTAGCAATGTTTAAAAATAACATTTACGCAATAGAACATTTCATTCTGGAAGGTTCCAAATCTTACAAGATAACCTCTTAGTTATAACTATAAGGCCTGTTACTAAAATTATAACAAAGAACATGGTAAATACGATGCTCTTGACTCAGACCATGATGATCTTAATATTTGCCCCTTATTCAGAAAAATGTAAAAACAATGTTGCTTACAAAACTGTCACTGATTCTGGACAATGTCAGCTACAAAAATACAATTCTACATAACCCACAGTTTATAATGAAACAAAATTAAAAATTATTACAACCGATGCAAATTAAATATCCATAACACCATGCACCACAAGACACGATCCAAACACCTAATAGAAAGAATTATTCGTATCTAAAATTGCTAAACATGTATATATCAAAATATCCAGTGAATCCCATATTTTGAGAGATTGTGGACCAGTACATTTCTGGTTCTGAAATTTAAACATTTCATTCTTTTGGAATTTAAGAGAACTTTTTCACGATTATTTTAGATTCAGATCAATAAAGTTCCTCTCACATTTTCGTTTATAACATTGATAACTAAACTGATAAGTTGTTTTTAAAAAATTGGGATTTGCTTCTTTCTGTTATTTAGTTTGTGAACATAGAGTCATAATAGTATTAATAATAAAAAATAAAGGTAACGTGTCAAATCCTTAAAACATGTGTTCAAATTATTTTATATAAACCACATTTCGTCAGGTGGTACATCATCATACAACTTCTTCATCAATTTCACTTGAAAATATTTCTGTTGCAGGTGGTAGAAACTGACACTTGACAAGAGTGTGGAACTCAAAACTGACACTTGTCAAGACACTGTGGAAACTGACACGTGGCAAAAATCTGTTCCACTGATAGTGGACACAAGCGGGTTATGCACTCTTGATGGCATACACCCTTCAGAAAGTAGGCAAGAGTCAGGTATGTGTGTTTGATATGTGAATGTACAGTACCACCTCACTTAGGTGGGTTGCTTAGTATGAGGAGCTTGTTTGCAGAATTTACATTACACATATTTTGCCAAGTATACAGAACATACTGATTTGTAAAATGAGTTCAAAATACTATATTTTCCATTCAGAAATAGGTGAATACTGGGAGGGTTACACTGCTTTATCTGCCGTTTCGTTACCCTTAATGCCATTGTGACTCAATAGTCAATTCAATGCAGTGGAGGGGGAAGGATGCTGAATGTGGTCTGGAGAAATTCAGTGACAACTTGCTTGATTCATGACTCAATGAGGCAAAGTATTTTCCATGCTGTGGCAAAGTGCCAGAGTCTTGCCCCACTGGGAGATGTGAAAAGGGCAGTGTGAGCATAGCATCATTCCTTATGGAAAGGAGGCTGGTTTGAAGAATGTTTGTGATTTGGACTTTTAATGTAGCTTTAACAATTTTTCAGTCATATCACTATGATGTCTGCAGTGTGACAGTTTTATGATGATGTCTAGCACTAAGAAATCAAGCCACAGACATGTAGCATCATGTCCCTCCCATTCACATTATTTCGACATCAGGATGACCAGTCCTGACACTAATTCCCTAATTGCTGATAGCCAGGCAAGGCAGCTGCTAGTACAACTTTTATGTCTTTGGTGTGACTTGGCCTGGGATCGAACCCACGACCTCACGTATCTGAGGTGGACGCTCTAAATACTGTGTCTGGTGTGGAAAATAATTTGGGCAAAATTAATTCCAATTGTCAAACATCTCGTCATCACCGGAAACTGGTTTTGACCTGTCACAGGGCCTTGATGACAGTTTCACTATTGGCTGTAGAGGTCCTTCCTGTTTCTCTTGTCACTATTCTGAAATGAAGACTGAGTTTTAAGACAGAGACCTATGTGAGATTGGCTGAGGTTTAAGACAATGACCTGTGTGAGATTGGCAGCCTGCTTGTGGACTTCCTCAATATCACTACTGAAGAACAGGTCTGATGGACGTGGAGAAATCCTTTTCGCTGAGCTATAGGTTACCTGACACTGTAGTTATACTACTGATGTACTGCACTGTTCAGGACACCCACCATTCATGAAACTGACTCCCAATATCACCAGCAGGAAATCACACCTGCCAAACCAAACAAGATTTCAGAATGGCTGTTGATATTTTCAGACAAATTTTCAGTAACGTGTCACAAAATCCAGGTACAGCTATTGTCAACTTGGGAAACATGCATTTACAGTTCAGAAGTGTTATCTGAGACTGCAAATATTATGTTCAAGTAAAATGTTTGTAATTTACACTTAGACTTTTATTACCTCCAACAGAGTTTCAGAAACTGCAGTTTCCAACCCCAGAAGCTCATCTGGCTCAAGCATGGACAAAAGTCAGTATCTGGATTTGACTACAGCGGTCATATTTACATAATTTTTGCTACTGTTCTATAAGTCCATAATTTAAAGGTAATTTCAGTAAGATTTACAGTAAAATCACAAAGGCTGTCAGGTACGAAGTATCAGAACATGAGGGGCGGTTGTTGTTCAGCTTGTTGGAATATAACCATATCGAACATAGAATCTATTGCAATGTTTCAGACCACCTACTGCATATAAATGAAGGGGTCCTGATCCATCGATACTTATAAGGGCCTTCACATTCTCTGGCCTGCCAGATCTCTGTTGATGGCTGAAACCTAAATATAAACGAATGGCATATATGTCTTAAAGTAAGCCCTAACTGGATAGGAGTCACTGCTGTGAAGAGAAAGGTCTGCTGTTCATGCAGTGTGTAGTCACTTTTCAACATTATATTGAAAGCAAAAAATGTTGGAATTGTTGGGTCATTTTGGAAAAAAAGATGGAAAAATATTCAATAAAAAAGGTAGGAAAAACTAGGGCCACAGGAAAGACTGCTTGCTCTAACAATATACTCAAGGGTGCTGATATTTTGTACCATCGCCACTGATGGCTAAATATTCTACAGACATCCCTGGATATAAGAAGGATGGTGAAGCTTGTGAGCGCAAAATCCTCATATACTAAAAAATGTGGTGACAAAGATAGCTCCAGCAATGTATATGGCACTGGGATTCCTGCCAAGATGGAAAGTAATGTTATTATCCTTACTGCTGTGTCTTCCTTAGATGTTTTGTCACTTCGCTAATTACTGGTAATTCATTATTACCAATGATAACTATCAACATGATTAAAATTAACTGCTGAAAAGTTCCAAATTGTTCATTTCAGATCAATGTGACATCTGGCCACCAGTAAAAATTGTTGTTAGCCATTATGGCCACTCTCTCTCTAGAGGCCCAGTGGTCTAAAGAGCTCACCATTACGGATCATTGTCATTGCACCTCTGTCTGCGTCGATTCAAGTCGCAGGTTCGGTCAATGTGGATATGTGAGAAAGCTTGCCAGTAGCTTCTTGTGGGTCGGTGCTTCTTTCCGGGATTTTCCCGGGTTCTTCCTCCACCATTTATACTGGCTGTCATGTATAGCCTATTGTGTGCTGAAAAATGACATTAAACCCTACAACAACAACAACAACCAACAACTCTCTAAGATTAAAAAATTGACTTGAAAGGGTACCTGACTAAAATCTGTCAACCATGTGAGAAGCTCACTTTATTTGAGAACACTGAGCATTTTGTGTAATAACTATAAATCACCAACGAAGGAATAGGTTGCTGCAGAAAGTGCAAAATGTCATCAGATGTTCTCAGTATTGAAGCAAAAGTGAAAAGCAATTTGACCAAACAAAAACAGAGGGAGACCCTTGATCACTGCTGAGAAGTTTGATGTCTGCATGATTCAAATAAACATCACCAATTACACATTCTGACATCAGTGCTGACATAGAATGGATAGACACTAACAGACTCATTTTACTAACAAGTTGGGTTTCCTAAAATGTTATAGATTATTCATAAATACTTTGCTGAAAGAATAACTGTGTTTTGTTATTATTCATATCTAACAATGATTTTTAACTTTTCTATCAAAGACACAAACAATGTCTAGAAAGCTAAGCTTTCATCCTCATGCTAAGGACTTCATCAGCAGACTGATTTAATCTTTACTGACATTGAGTGATGTTAACAATCACTAGAGATTAAGTCAGTCTGCTGATGAAGTCTTTAGAGTGAGGACAAAAGCTCCAGGTTTGCTTTACTGATATTGGTTGTGTTCAGTCAAACCTGGTTAATTAGGCCACTGGTTAGTTGGGATATCCGCTTATTTGGGACAAATCTTAAAGAATAAAAACAGATAGAAAAAATAAGAAGAATTTGCTTTGCTAGTTTGGAATGACATGCCGCTTAATTGGGACAGGTACTGCTAGATGGCACGCTTATGGTGTGTTGCATGACGGTCATTAATGCAGTGGCGTGGTAGCCATTACAGTGTTCATCGCTGGTTCAATCAGTTATATTCCTATTTTTGTTAAGTTCAATAATTTTACATGTAATTATTACTCACAAATGTGTTTTCCACATCTAAATAGGCCAACCCTCTACTAAGGCCACTTTCCTGCTGCAGAAGGGGAAGATTTATACGAGTGGACGACTGTACACAGAGCACAATGAGAAATACAGGTGAAATCGGTAAAACACCATGTTACGCATCATGTTACCTTACTGTGAAGAGGACAATAATAACCAGTACAAATGTCTACAATAATTACTTGCACAACCATTCATATATAATACCAGACAATTAAGTAACATAATGCATATACTGGGTCGAGTACAAGATATGTGCATGAGTGTACTATTTAGCATTTGGCAGGTAACCAAAATGGCATCAACATGTATGTTGCAAGATGACCTTCAAGTAAAAACATAGACCTGCCAACTAAAAAAAAAAGTGAATCCAGGACTGGGTTTTACGGGTCAGTCTTGAGATGGAGAATGACACAGTAAAATATCATCCTTTGAAATGGACTAAATGAATGGAAATTCCTCAAAGTATTTCTTTCTGTAGTGGAATTTTAGTGATTGTTCATTTTCCAGATTATGTTTTTTTTTTAAAAAAAAAATGTATTCATTATAATGAACTAAAGACAGAGCAAACCAATACATGTTTCAAATCAACTTCATAATGGCATTTGTTGATGCTGGTTTTGAGAAAACAAACCCCATAATTTGTCCGAAAGTGATCAAACATTACTCATCAAACAAAGAATGTGCAAAAATGTTTTTGGTAAAATTTAACTTTTTTTCCTGCCATGTGAATCTGGGATATTATCAGATAAATTGAGACAGCTGGCAGGTCTGTAACTTTATCACAGATAGAATAACTAGAGAAATGGAAAGAAATAATGATGAAGTATACTTTCCTGTGTCAGAAAACTCTTCGAAACCTCTTTAAACATGAAAAACTCACTAAAAGAAAGCAGCTTTGTGAGGTCTCCAAAAACGTAACACAAGTGGAGGTAGTAAATGAGGCATGGCTAGAATCTAGCACTTTATCCAAGGGCTTGATCTGCAAGGTAGTGGTCAAACTCCTAAGACATTATGACTGGCTAACGTATTTGAAAAAGATGCAAAATATAATTTTTAAAACAACTAATTTCAATCGAACTCTTCAAAATTATATAAACATGACAGAATAATCAAAGGCCACATCTATAAAACTATTTCAAGACTTCAGGGATCAATCCTGGTAAACAGAAAATTTGAGTAGGAGATTGTACTCTGAATCAAAGGTTTGACCTTCAATAATTCTGTCAAGTATTTTTATGGCAATATACTGTTTTATGTTTCTTTTTTTACAATTTGTTGAATAAGTCAATAGACTCTATTACTGAGTTTAAATTTTATTAACCTAAGGCTCAGTATCTTTTGTCAGTACTAAAAAAGTTCTATAACATATCACACATGATCAGCCAGACTGATGACCCTTTCACCTCAATGCAACAGAGCTATTCGGTTAACTGTTTTCAGATGATCACTTCAATGTAATGTTGATGATTCTAATATCATCTCGTGGTTTGTCTGTTTTTGGATTGGTCTTAACCACACTTATATTCTGCACCACCTCCATTCCTTTGGTCACACGCCCAAACACTGTGTGCTTATTATCTAACCAGGGCTGCAAGGAGAACACAAAATTATATAACACCTAAGACGAAAAAATTGCCTTAAAATATACCAGAAACAAAACTAAATGAATTAATTTTATGTCAGTCAGCATGACTGATGTATAGAGCAGTGTCTAAAAAAATCGGAAGCTATGATGCAACCTGTTATATCCAACTTCCTTTTACAACAAATCATGTTACAGAGGGATTCCCCTGTATATATTTATAGAATTGAACAGCATGTCAGCACAATCCTGGCTATACGCTATACAGTGCTCATTAAAAGTTTAGTTCTAAAAATATAAAGGGATCAATTTCTAACATCTTCGGGAAGATAAATCCATAAAAATGAATGGAAAATGCTGTTTTTGGAAAGAAATGTTCCAAGGATTTACTTCTTTTACAAATGTGCTATGGTCACATTTAATGGCGGATTGGCATGATTTGCTTATGATGCTTTAAATGCCTGATGTGAGTAACCTCTTATGGTTACATTTAATGGCAGATTGGCATGGTGTTCTTATGATGCCCTTAATCCCTGATGTCAGTAAGCTCTTATGGTCACATTTAATGACAGATTGGCATGGTTTTCTTATGATGCCCTTAATCCCTCATGTCAGTAACTCTTATGGTGACTTTTAATGGCGGATTGGCATGGTTTTCCTATGATGCCCTTAATCCCTGATGTCAGTAAGGTCTTATGGTCACATTTAATGGCAGATTGACATGGTTTTCTTATGATGCCCTTAATCCCTGATGTCAGTAAGCTCTTATGGTCACATTTAATGGCAGATTGGCATGGTTTTCTTATGATGCCCTTAATCCCTGAAGTCAGTAAGCTCTTATGGCCACATTTAATAGCAGATTGGCACGGTTTTCTTATAATGCCCTTAATCCCTGATGTCAGTAAGCTCTTATGGTCACATTTAGTAGCAGATTGGCACGGTTTTCTTATGATGTCCTTAATCCCTGATGTCAGTAACTCTTATGGTCACATTTAATGGCAGATTGGCACGGTTTCCTTATGATGCTTTAAATCCCTGATATCAGTAAGCTCTTATGGTCACATTTAATGGCAGATTGGCATGGTTTTCTTAGGATGCCCTTAATCCCTGATGTCAGTAAGCTCTTGTGATCACATTTAATGGCAGATTGGCACGGTTTTCTTATGATGCCCTTAATCCCTGATGTCAGTAAGCTCTTATGGTCACATTTGATGGCAGATTGGCACGGTTTTCGTATGCTGCCTTTAATCCCTCATGTCAGTAACTCTTATTGTCACATTTAATGGCGGATTGGCACGGTTTTCTTATAATGCCCTTAATTCCTGATGTCAGTAAGCTCTTATGGTCACATTTAATGGCAGATTGGCATGGTTTTCTTATGATGCCCTTAATCCCTCATGTCAGTAACTCTTATGGTCACATTTAATGGCGGATTGGCACGGTTTTCTTATGATGCCCTTAATCCCTGATATCAGTAAGCTCTTATTGTCACATTTAATGGCAGATTGACACGGTTTTCTTATGCTGCCTTTAATCCCTGATGTCAGTAAGCTCTTAGCCTAACAGTTTTAAAGACGAAATATGTCAAAGATTTTGCTACGAGTGATGAAAAACAGTGATGGCATTCATATCTAATGGTATATTAATTAATACAAATGTGAACAAACAAGACGAAGAAACTTTCTCTAATGGAAAGCAGGCTTATAGTGGGTACAACTGTGATGAAGAACTGTGAACCATTGGTGTTTCAGCCAGCATTGGCCATACTGAGGGTATATGGTCTGTCATGTTTCAGACTGGGATGAAATTCGTCCTCAAACTCCCCACCCCAAATTGACTCTCCTCCAGTACCATTACCTGGCAAAATATAAAACAAGAGAAAACGTAAAGACTGTCCACTGTTGCTTTTGCTGAATGTTACTCTCAAAATACAACTCTAGCCAAAGAATAAAAGAAAAACATAATTCAATAATACAAAACAAATGACAAATTTCAATGGTACCTGACCCTGATATGCTTGCACATTATTCAATGGTAGATCAGAGTCTTTAATAGTTTGCAGTTGGGCTGTACATTTAAGTGAGTACATATGGTATATTATCACACAGCCATATTCCTTAAACACCCAAATTTGTTCCTTCTTGGCAACTAGTAAACAGAGGTTTCAAGAACATAATCATGTTGATATGAGCATCCATTCAGGATGATCAGTGACAAGATTTTCAAGATGGCACCTGTGACAACCATCTTGGATGCCTAAGAATCGACGTTTTCATTACGGACCAACTAGACCATCGATGAATGTGTGTGCAAAGTTTCAAGGCAGTCATTCAAAAATCATCAATGTAGTTTAGAAGGAATACCATGAAGCTTGAGTCAATGGACACAGAGACAAAAGATGACAGAGATCAGGCCATCACAAAATCTCTTCTGGTCTATGACCAGTAGCTATAATTAGCAGCAGAACAGCATGTTCACGTCTTTCTCACTTATTTGGAATTAGCCTTTCTCTTTTATTTTACAGATGTCTACCAGCATCCCCAACAAAACCTAACCTAAAAATAATCAAAATTTGTTGATCCAGACCACATTTAACTGAATATTGGTTTATCCAAAACCATATGTACATTCCCTGAACATTAAGATTTTGAACAACCTAAAGTTGTTTATCAAATTGTTTTAAGTTTATGGACATATATCGAGCTCACTTTGATTGTTTCCTGAACTAATGGTTCTTTTCGGAGAATCTAATGTACCATTTTATCTCTTGGGAAGTTTACCCTATATCACAGATTCGAAACTTACTCTATATGCATCAAGGATTACAAGACGATCACAGACTTGAACCAGGTCTTGATATCCTAAAACCCAGTTAATCTGAATATTGATTTTACCATGCCCTGACAAGTCAGAAACCGACTTATAACATGAATACAGATGTGGATCTCCTTTCTTTCTATATCAACAAGCATAAAACTGATTTGCTTTCTCTTTAAGATTGTGATCAAAATTGATGAATGAAAGTGTTTTGTGGATGCTAATTTGAAATCAACATCATGATATTTGGTAATCTTAATAAAAGTCTCATATTTTATAAGAATTTTCTAACACATGTTTTCTCAATAAATAAAACATTATTCTGCAAAATAACTATCAATGAAAATGTTGGAAAATACATACTTGTGGCAATAGTGCAAGAAATAAATACCATATAAAGGAGTTATGTCAAGTGAAATTACATTTTTAATTTTACATTTTAATTTGGTTTCATTGTAATCATCATAAATGTGATATGCCCTCTTCTATTCAAACATGATTACCGGTAGTCAAATGACTGTCACAGCAATGTCCATGAGTGTTTCCATGAAAACCTTATTAAGTATTTACTCAGCAGCTGAGTTAAATTTTTAGACTACTGCTGAAAACTGGATAGTTTTTGGCATGAAAAAACAAGCTGATGAACTGATTCATTCTTTCTGCAGATTACATGTGAAAGGTACCAATATCACAGGAACATCCATGTGTAGGGTTATCTTCATTCTTGTTAAAATCACACTTTGTGGACAACTCCTAACTTGTTTCCTTTGGGCAATCTTTGAACTATTCTTCAAAATTCGGAGTTAAGTGATACATTCAAGACTAATATTGTAATAAATGCACACATATTTCTCTGTCTTTTTAGTCAATATTTGCTTAGATCTAGATCTAATGTTTCTTCTGTGTAAATGTCTTGTGTCATCTGTTTCCATAAGTACAAGAAATATAGGGTTGTATACAGCTTTAGCCATGCGCTATCAACAAAGTGAAATTTAAAATTGCTATTTTGAGCAATTAACCAGTGCAAATATGTCGATGGATTTGTCTCCAGCAAGTTTTGACTGTAATTCTAGCTAAGAAACTTTAGTTGATTAGTGTTTGCTTACATATTACAAGCATTCTGACCATAACATGGGAAGCAACTCCATCTTTACTGATAAATGAATTTGCAAGTACTGATGTCAACTTGATCTATATTAAGTCTGTCATCACCAAGCCATCTTAACTGACCATTACAGAACAAATGTCCAGAAACATTAAAATCCATTAAATGAATATTTGTTTGGACAATCAAGATCATAATTCTCGTGTATCAAGAACATTTGCTATAGCAATCCACCTCCATCCCCCCACCCCACAGTTAACCAAAATCTGAATCTTCATTGCTATCTTGTGCTATTGCCTATGAAGTGGTCGATGTTCATGGACCCCTATCAACTGAGAGTTACTGAAGAAATGTACACAGAGCATCATCATGTATTCCAGTTACATTCAAGCCCTCCTAATTGCAACTGTGTCTTCCCAATGACGTCTCAATATGTATTGCAATAGAAATGTCTCATTACAATACATATCATGACACTTACCTTGTGCTTACTGTTCCACTGCAAAACATATCACAACATGTGCAAACTGTTCCGTTACAAGATATCATAAAACTTGCCTTGTACAGTCTCATTGAAAAACATGAAACGCTGTGCTAACTGTACCATTACAAGACATAATGACACCTCACTTGTGCTAAACATTCCATGACAAGACATACAACACTTACCTTGTGCTGTACAATTGCAAGACAAATTATGATAGTGACTTGGTGCTAGTTTTTATTATACATAACTTTTGATGAGATTGACTATATGTGTGTGTGTGTTTGTGTGTGTATGTATGTATGTATCTATGTATGTATGTATGTATGTATGCATGTATGTATATATATATGTATGTATGTATGTATGTATGTATGTATGTATGTACGTATGTATGTATGTGTGTGTATGTATCTATGTATGTATGTATGTATGTATGTATGTATGTGTGTGTCTGTGTATGTATGTATGTATGTATGTATGTATGTATGTATGTATGTACATCATATTATTACAACCCTGCCTATATAGTGCTTATTAAAAGTTCTAAAAATGTAGATAAAAACTGACTGCAATACAATATAGAAATAAAAGCCCTTCCAAATAAACATAAACATGACATACTGCAAAATATAAGATAAAAGGTAAAGATGTCAAAATTCTGTAAATGGCATACAAGATAAAAGATAAAATAGAGGGTCCAACACTTTCTTCCATAAATTGCATTCTCCAAAAAGGTCAAAGATACTGTCTGGTTGTACACATCATCATAAATTTCCTTAATTGGACTCAGGACTTAAAAATATATAAGCAAAAATCCTAGTTCTAATATCTTATCTAAAAAAACCCCAAAAAACAAACAAACAAAAAAACCCCAAACAAACAGCAAATAGCCTGATGTCAAATGAAAGCTTTAATTTGGTACGTAAATCCCAAACATTCAGCTACTGGTAAGAGTCAAACTTTTACAAAATTAGATCATTCTATTTAGTTCGAATGATGTATGATGCATATCCATATATGGAATTGACAATGTTACCTTAACAAATATCGAGTATGATATTTATCAATGTATCACTTTAGCTCTATTGGTCACACACTACATCTGATACTGACTTACCTAAGGGATCTCCTGTTTGGATCACGAATCCCTTGATAACTCTGTGAAAGATGTTACCATTTTAATAACAATTTTTACTGTGAATGCAAAAATTTTCCACTGACCTGGGACACCTGAAATGGCCAAAATGTGGCAAATTAAGTGAAGAAGACTAAAAACAACTTTCTTCAACACAGGCATTTAATTCAATACGATACAAATATTTTCACAATTATTAAAAGACCGCTCCAGTGGCCATGTGGTTAAAGTGTCTGCCTTGGATGCGGTAGGTCACAGGTTTGAACCCAGGCCAAGTCATACTAAGGACTGTTAAAAATGGTAATAAAAGCCACCTCGCTATGCTCTCAGTATTAAGAGGTTAGTGTTAGGACTGGGCTGCCTGGTGTCAGGATAATGCGACTGGTGGGATGCCTTTGTAATTTAAGATGAACAATTAACCAACTACATGGTGTTAATGTATATTCTGTGTACTCCACATTGTACTAAAAGTAGGAAAGAAGTATGATTTCTTTAAGATTAAAGGGCACTCAACAACTTCCACAAAATGTCTGAAAGCAACCATAATGTCATTTTAAGTACAGTGGTCCCCCTTATAAGGCAACCCATTCTTCACTATGAAAGTGGCTTTATAACTGGTGGCCTTTCAAGAGTGGGATCATACAGATGTGAGTAACAATTACAAATAAAGTAGGAAAAGTTTAACTAAATATAAAATGTTTAGTAGTTTCATTTAAAAATCACATGTATGTTATAAAATCAAGATTATGAACCTTATTCATGTTATTTAAAATAATTATAAATAATCATCAATCACCATGAAAATCAATCAAATCAGGACACAATCATCTGCATGTAAACATCATTCTCACCATTCCATTTTTCAGTGTCGCAAAATGTATAACTGATGATGATTATTTTAATGTTTCTAGTATAAAATTTCTCAGCAGTGACCAAAAGACTCCATTTTTCCTTAAATTTAATGCTTTAACTTTTCCTTTTTCTTTCAAACCGACGTATGAAACTTTTTGCACTTTTCCTCACTGACAACTATTCCAGAGTCCAACTAATATATAGCTATCACAAAAATGCTGTTTATAATGAATGTGAGTCTGTCATTTTATCAACTGGTTTTTGTCTGGTAATCTTTCAAATATAAGTTCTGAGAAAAGTCAAAGCAGCTAACATACCGTCTTTACTTGATGGTAACTGGACATAATTCAAGTTTAAGCTAACAACAAGGAGCTTCTCAGCTGTTAGCTTTTTATGTCATCTTTATCATTATCTGTGGTTATAATCGCCAGTAATTATCAAAGTTCCAAAGCTTAAGGAACACACCCCAGTAATTTATCTACTTTCCTTGGTGTATATATTAAAGTTAGGCACTTTACTGGCATGTGGGAATAAAAGTCAATGTGTTGACTTTAAAAACAAACAAGTATTCTAGAGATTTCCATCTGTTTAGACTATTATGTGTCAGCTTATGAGGCATAAATTTGCCATTTTTTTTTCTAATGTGCTGACCAGTGGCTGTATTAGAAGGGTGGCCATTCTAGATCGGTACATTTGAACAAGAACTCCTCTATGCCAATGGATTCTGGCCATATAATGTAACTGGCAGCTGGTCAGGTGGTCATTCAAGAAAGAAGGCTTGTATTAATTTATGTATTAAGAATGCTGAAAGCTTGTAAAGTTTAATCGTATACTTCAATATGTGCTGCCTGCCAGTTTATTTTGATAGTCAAATGACTCTGACCCTACATCCCAACACAAACGTCCAAATATAAAAAATGGGATAGGTAGGGTCAGAGAAAACTTGGATTACATCTTAAAATGAACAACTCTGGGAGTCAACCATTTTGGGCCTTCCCGATAGCTGGTATTATAAACATGCATTTGTAAAACTTCCTTGATACAAGGATCGAACTCCAACACAATGCTAGTTATGAAGCCCAATTTGCCAATCAAATTTAGTTAAACAACCATTCATGTCAGGCTGAAGAAACCAGATGTGTGAACAGTTATGATAAATACACATCACGACAAGTGCTAAAATATTTTTACCATTTCTACAATCACTTTAAAAGGGAATGGCTGAATAAAGTCATGTATGCCGCAGAGTACATTTTCATATGTATGACTTGAAATTAATAAGTGGGAGTTCTCATACATCATCGCTTTCCAAGAGTGCAGATTCGTGCAAATTTTGTGTGAATGACATGATTATGTGCCCTGGAGCATCTTTGCTAATCAAATGAAATAAGACATATTATAATACTGCTTGTTTACCATGCTCATTGTTTCTCACACAACTGAAGTTTATTTTCAATAATTTTGAACATGCACCATATTTTTCGTTGTTAAAATATACTTACTCTCTGGGAAAGAGCTTGCAGTGAATATCTCCCATTGTTGTGTGTATAACACAACTTTCTGAAACTCGGATATATGAAGAATCCTGAAAAATAAAGTATTCAATAAACCAAAACAGACAAGGGTTGAGTCCATGTATTAAGGTTCAATGGCAAGTCAACAAATAATGGAATTATGGTACCGATTAAAAGTGATGTTCTAAATATGTATTGGACAAGTGTGAAGAAAAATATTTATTATCTGTTAAACTTATTATTTAATATTTTGTAAAACGTACATCTTAAGCATTTTAACCCACCCCTCTTGACCTATATTATTGTAACATCTGGAGTATATGACTATATTTCTACTTTTGTCAAGTTCAAACATGTGCTTGGAAAAAGTGAGTTTCACAATAATAATAAGAACAACTACAATCATTACCATCATCACCATTTGACGATGACTTGTTGTTATTGTCATTATTACTGATTTATAATGCAAACATTTACTAATTGGAATTCTAATTACAAAAAATTTCATCACAAAGCACGAAAGTGGTGAAAATAAAACTGCACTTGATAAAGGGGCCCTGAATGGCCGAGTGGTCAAAAGCGCTCACCGTTACCGATCACAACTATCTCACCGCTATCTGCGTGGGTTAGAGTCTTGGGTTCGGCCAATGTGGGTATGTGAGAAAGCGTGCCAGTAGCTTCCCATGGGTCAGTGGTTCCTTCCAGTTTTTTTCTGGGTTCTTCCTCCACTATTAATACTGGCTGCCGTGTATAGCCTATCTTGTGCTGAAAAATGGCTTTAAAACCTTCAACAACAACAACAGCACTTGATCGAAGTGTATTGGGTGGAGTCTTGTTCACAGAAGTAAAAACTGAAATTATTTATTTAGTTTTTCTTAACTTGAGACTTTCATATTTTTCCCAGTTATCAATGTACAAATTATTCTTAAGATAATGGAAACATAATGGTAATTTTTAAATACAGGGCACCTTTCTTGATTGTTATGGTTATTATGGGATTTAATGACATTTTCCAACACATTTTCTCATGAGAAAGCATTGACCGAGCCCGAGATTCAAACCCACACAGGCAGAGGTGAGATGGCATCTGATCCGTAACAGTGAGTGCTTGAGACCACTCAGCCACTCTGGGTACTCTTTTTCTTGATTAGGGTTAGGATTCATTGTATACATCATTATGTAGTAATGCAACTTTGAAACTGAGCATGCTTTTAAAAAAAATGGGAAATGGAAATAAAATTTGACATTATTACTGAGTACAGCAAAAGTCAGATGTATCAGAGATATTAATAGTAAAAAATTTACTTTCAATTACTGCCTTCATTACAGAAAGTAAATTTTAAAGTAAATTATATGTCTCCAAGATCACCTACCCAATCACATTACTTTAGGAATATTTCCCTGTTATCTCATGAATCCAGCCCTACTAAAGAACAAAAATTGTCTTTTTTTCTTCTCTCTCTCTCTCTCTCTCTCTCTCTCTATATATATATATATATATACACACACACACACACAAAGGGAGATAACTCTTTCCCATGACCTCATCTTGCCAATACCAGGTGTCACTAGTTTTTAGATGAGCCATATACTATACAGGATGCTTATATGGCAGGGTGGTTGGGAGACTTTTTAAGTAATGTGATTGAGTACGCATTCTCTGAGAAGCATAATTTACTTAAAAGTCTGCTATCTCCATCAAATACATCCCTCAATCAAATTACGTTAGGAGAATAGGTGATAGGATCGAATGCTTAGCATCTGACATCTTCCTCAGGTATCCTTCTAGGGATTCCCCATGAAAATTATAACCCGTTCTCCTAATTACACAAGCAACACTGCCTAGGGTCACTTGATCTGTGACCCCAACATATGGTAAAGATGATTAATGAAATCTTCTTGCAAAATTTTACAGGCAAATCCAGCGAAGCTGATAGTCTGTCTTGATTGTTTGACTTGGGTTTGATGGTCATCCGGGCTGCTGCCACTGGACCTACCAGTTCAAGGTATGCCTCTGTGAAGCTGAATGTCTGGGATTAACACTCAAGAAGGTTGATTCTGCATGCCAGTCAAAGCATCTATAAAACCTCGGATCTGAAATATATTCAAATGGTAGGCTTGCAGAGATCACTCCAATCCCATGAGCAGCATTCTTCATTAGGCAACTGCTTTGAGACCTCCAAGTATGCCAAGCCTATAACCCATTTCAGTCACGAAGGAATGGCTTGAAAGGTGATACAGGGTTCACACACCTTTCTTGTGACATAAATCAAGAACTTTTCAAGGGCTTTATCCAATTTTTTCAAGGACCCCAACGCACAGTGCACTTTAGGTATATAGATCAATGGCCACTTAAAAGATTAGTGAGAATGTTGTAATTTCCTGAAAGGAGCTTCCTAATATTTGTGCAATGGGATTGAGACTTTATAATAAAGAATAAAAACACCAACAAATCTTAGAAGAATAACAACACTTTACTTCTATCAAAAACAATTGAATTCACATCTGTATAAGTCAAATTTGTAAAATGTTTCATTATGGAGGTATAATTCATGATTATTTCACTCTCAAGTATATTTGAAATTAATTACCAAGAATTGTATTCTTGTTTCTGACACCAATTGCGGTTGAACACACACTTCCCAAGCATCCTGCTCCATGTGAAATTGGTAAGCTCTCGCAGAAAAACACCCAGATAAATCTTCTACATTCTCAGTGCCACATACATGTGTTTATCCTTTGGCATGTGTGAATGGAGTTTATGGAGATTGCCAAAGCCCACCTTCTCTCTCCGACACACTTCATGAGAACACATCAGCTGACCTTGTATATAGAAATTTGCATAATTTATGTGTACCTAAAGTTGTCCGTGTTGGACAAAATCGATTTTTGGAATAACTTTGATGCATAATACGATGCATTCACATGGCATCTTAAAATTACCTGCTCTGAAAAAAGTATGTCGTATATTGCTGCATCTAATTTATTTTATCTGCTGTCACATGATTGCTCATCAAAATTGTAAAGGTCCATTTATACGTAGATGTAAGCACATTGTGTAGAAAGGTGCCTTGCTGTTAACAGGCTTACAGCTGTAATTTACACCTAAAGTTAAGTTGCAACGCTAAAAAAGTCAATAATAAATTTCCAGCAGACTGCTGAATTTTTGATCGTACACCGAAGATCAGAAGCTTGGGGTAAAATAAGAACAAATTGTGACCATTTTTGTGTATATTTTTCATTATATTTTGTTTCTCGAGTTTGAATAGATGATTCACCATGATTTAAAGTACAAAGATGTACCCTGCCACAGAAAATAAATTGACGAAGAAAAATGATCATTGAAAAAGACTCATGCACTTCTTAATGCTCTCTATAATCAGCTCCTCATGAATTTAGAAATATCTGATTGGTCACGTGTTGTAAACTACCCAATAGCCAAGAGTTTTATTTTGATTACATGATGTAATGGTATCAAAAGAAACTTTTGTACATTTGTTTGTCGATTAATTTTATATTTTTCAAGGACCAAGGCTTAGTTTCAATTACTTTTCAAGGTAAAAACTATTTTCAAGTACTTTTCAACGAAGAATCAAAATTAAAGTACTTTTCAAGGTAGTGTTTGAACCCTGCGAAATTCTGTTTCCTGGCTTTCACTGGAACAAAGAGGGACTTGTGCATGCAATGGATTGTCTCCATGCATTTCCGGTAGTGCTCGAGTATGTGAACAGGATCTTTCATGGCTGCTGTTCTTGACCTAAGGAGGAATCCTAAGAAGGAGTGTGAGTCAATGATGAAATCTGATTACAGACAGATAGAAACCTAGTTTTGGCTACAAAGCCTGGCAATGCCAAGAGGAACACCAAACTAATTCGGACTGAAGATAGTTTGGGTCGATGGAAAGAGTATGTAGCGCATCCACTCTGCATGCTGAAGCTAAAGCTATCAGGAAACATGCTTTGTATGATAGTAACTTTAGCAAAGTGTGGGCTAAAAGCTCGGATTGAGCCAGGTTAAAATTCATGATTCCAATTTGGAAACACGGTGAAGGATTTTGGTAGATTCAGATCAAAACTGGCTGAAAGATCCACCAGATCTTTATAATGCCCAATATCATGTCTAACATGATGCTGGAATGTGTCTCATATCATGGAGTGCTAGCTCTTTGATAGCAATTGGGGCCAAGTGTTTCTCTTCAAAGAGCCAGCACAAAAAAGGTTTGCCTGTTGAGGGATAAAGGCACTCAGAGGGATGATTTTAATGACATAGCACCAGTCCTGGAAAACACACCACTTTCCCTAATAATCCTTAAGATTTCAGGATTTTTTCCACAATTGAAAGTTTATATTGTCTCTCAACGCTGTGCAGACCAGTCCCAAGCATGAAGTAGAAGACGTCAGAGCATGCATGAACACTTGTGACCATGGTTGCTGGAGAAGATTTTGGTTGGCTGGATCTTCCTGGGAATAGATCTATCACTAGACTTGTCTCATCTATAAGGGGCTATCAGAATAATCTTGTACTTCTGACACTGAAACTTCTGGATTATTTTGGTAAAAAGACTGTAGGTGGGTAGATAAATACCAAAAATCCCTTGCAACTGATTGACAGTGTCCATGGCCATAGCTTCTTGGTCTAGGACTGGAGGGACAAAGGTGGGCAGCTTTGATTCCACCTGGTCACAAAAAGATTGATAATTGGATGCCCCCAGAGTGCACAGATCCATGTAAAGACCAATTGATAGAGAGACCATTCTGTGCAAAGTACTTGACCTTTCCTGGACAAAGTGTCAGCCAAAATATTGAGTCTGCTGGGAATGTTTCTGACCTGTATGTTGATATGGAGATTGTCGCACCAAAATAGAAACTATCAAATCAGAACAAACGTGTTGGGGGATTTGTTATTATCCTGTTTGAGGTAGGTGACCACCACAGAGCTTTCAGAGAAAAAAAAACTGTTTTGCCTGAGAGTCAACCCTTCCAGAAGTGAAAAGCATTGATGACAGCCTTCATTTCTAAAATGTTGATATATAGAGGCCATTCTTCTGACTCGGTTGACAGTAGAGAAGTCTGGTGTTGGTATATACCATTATTTCTGCTTCAGGCTTCTCCACTGGGATCTCCTGGTCAGCAAACCTGACGTAGGAATGATCGTATCTCAAGCATGATCATGACTGTTTGATTGAGGGGACTTGAAAAAGGACATCATTGTGCATGCGTCATTTTTAAGGGGTGCATAAAATTATGGCCGAGCGGGATTAAGTCCTCTAACACACTGAATAATCAGAGGAGTTCCAAGAACTCTCTCAGTGAAATCCATGTCCTGTTGGAAATGGACTTGATGAGTTCAATGATCCAGATGATGCCATACCAGATTCAGGTTGGTGATAAACTCCATACCCAGATGAACATCAGGCTGGGATGGATGGAGGTTGGACTTTTCTCAGTTCACTAGAAAGCCTAGATTATGTAAAACTGAGAGAAGATCATTTCTGCCTTGGAGTAGAACAGAACTTATCATATGTTTCTGGAAGTCCGGTACTGTCAGAACAACCAATTGGTTTGCTGATCATATGGTCGGCCTGGATGCTGGTAGTAAGACTGGCCGGCTATCACTGATACCAGCCATTTCAAGGGCTTGGCAAGATGAACAGATTTCTTACTGAAATCTCCATCAGAGTGAGGGTATGTCACTGACAGTACAGCTAAATGGACAGATCTGTCTCTAAAATCCTCATAAATCCTGGTTGGCCAGACTGTCCGATCAAAAAAGTTGCTGGAATGTGTCTCATGTCATGGAGTACTGGCCTTTGATAGTAACTGGGGCCAACTGTTTCGTGCTAACTTGTAAATGACATAATGAAGGTCAATGATAGAGTGGGCTTACATAATCTTAAATAGAAAAAGCCCACAAAAGTTGACATATTCACTCAGATGTGGTACATATTAGAAAAATGATTTAGAAGAGTGATTGTCCCACACAAAAAATGCAAAACGAAGGTTGGATGGTCCAGTCTGAACACTAAAATGGTTTGGTTATCTGAGGTAAAATATATGTTGTTTTAGTACAGTAGCGAAGCGAAAAACTAGTGACATCTTTTAGTGGAAAGGAGAGATAATGGGTAAGAGTTATTGCCCTTGACCCTATGAGATTGATAAAGACAATTTTCATCTTTAGTAGACCAGATTTGCAAGGTAGCAGGCTAACATTCCTACTGTAATGTCATTGGGAAATGTACTTGAAGGAGAAATTAAAAGGTGTTTAGTACTATATATATTCATGAATCCAACTGCGAACTGTACAGACCCAGGTATGCCACTGCAAAAAGCTCTAGCCAATCTGGGTACATGCAGTTTGTTAGCAGAAATGAATGATGTGGGAGGACATGGGTTCAATCCCTGGCCGAGTCATACCAACGACTTACATAAGTGGTACTAGCATCTGCCGCGCTTGGCGCTCAGCATTAAGAGGTTAGTGTTTGGACTGGTCGGCCAGGTGTCAGGATAATATGATTTGGTGGGACATGATGCTACATGCCTGCGACATGATGCCCCAGTGCTAGACATCACTATAAACTGCCACACTGTAGACATCATAGCGATATGACTGAAAAATTGTTAAAGATACGTTAAAAAAAAACGAATCACACACACACAAACACACACACAAACTGTACAGACCCAGCTCAGCCACTGCAAAAAGCTCTAGCCAATCTGGGCACATGCAGTTTGTTAGGAATAATCAATGAAACAAACAACAAAGACCCTAATCTGATGGACGGTGCATTATATGATGGCAGATAAAGGTTTGTATTGTTTGCAGTGGGACTCAAGTTATACATCAGTATATACAGTCCTACTCAAAACACATTTGGAGAATATCCACTACATTGCAAATCCTGCTTTCCTTGCTAAAATGGTATGTATTTTAACTTGCCAGGAAAAAAGTAAGATGAGAGGGGTCTCCTCTTTGATAGAAGGGTTAGAACCATATCCTGTCAATCGTCAGTTACTACCACTCTATGTCTTGCATAATCACTAATAACAAAATAAAAATACTTCTGAGTAATTTTATTTACTGTCATAATTAGGTTCATGGGTGAGAGGAAATTGAAAGAAAAAGTGTATGTTTATTTATTTGACATTATGATTAGGCTAGCAAGTATTGTATGACAGACAGACCTGTTGTCTGATCCCTTTATTCCATATATGGTCAGCATGAATAATTATTTTTTGTGTGTGAAATATTACAAGAATTATAGCAGGTGTGCAATAAGTGATTTTGCAGTGAAAACCTTGTATATGAAGATCAGAAAAAGTTCCTTATTTCCAAAGACCCAGTTTCTTGAAATGACTGTGAACACAGTAAATTCACCATGCATGACAATGACTAGTAGTGATTGTTACATATCTCAATCTTGTGCATTAATTTTCATGATTAGAGACTGTAAGATAAAACCATATAATAAATACTCATTTTCTTTGCAACTGGGGGTTTGTACTTTTAGATGAAGTCGTTCTTAAACATAGTGCTTGGTTTCAACATAGTGAGATGTACTATTAATTGATGTGATGTGTGATGTGATTTTGATTTTTAACGTAGCTTTAACAATTTTTCAGTCATATCGCTACGATGTCTGCAATGTGGCAGTTTATAGTGATGTCTAGCACTGGGGTATCATGCCGCAGACATGTAGCATGATGTCCCACCCAGTCACATTATCCTGACACCAGGCCGACCAGTCCTAACACTAACCACTTAATGCTGAACGCCAAGCGAGGCAGCTGTTAGTACCATTTTTTAAGTCTCAGGTATGACTCGGCCGGGGATCGAACCCACGACCTCCCGCATCCGAGGCGGACGCTCTAACCACTAGGCCACCGGAGCGGTACTATTAATTGAAGTAAACATCAGGACATGAGTTTGTGTAAAAATAGGGTGACCTAATTCATCATTGGCTGGCAGTTAAAGTACTTCACCTTGTTGAAAAGTCAGTGATTTCAGAATGATAGAGGAACCTCATTATGGTTTTTGGAATTGCATCTTAGTTTTCAATATGACCTGGAAATTAGATATTTCTAGCTTGATATCTAAAGAAGAAACAGTTGTGCTCAATTATTAGTTGACAGGATTTGATTTATTTAGTTTAAATTCCCGCTGCCATTACAAGTTACTCGTACACTCTGGATTAACTATTTTGGAATTACTGTGACATTCTGGATTATATCATTATGATTCAATAAGACTACTGACACATCAGCACAACAGTTTGAACTTCATTTGGAATACCACTGGAACTCATTTAGAATACCCGATACTCTTGGACTTGTGATGGAACTTTAAGGACTATTCAGGATTTCATACACGATACTCTAATTTATGTTTAATTTTTCACTTTGAAATGTAAGAAAAAAATTATACTCTGAATTGTAAAAACTTGTTCTTTTTCACTCTTTCTGCTAATTAATTTATAAGTCCCTTATATCCAGATTAGAAAGCACCAAAGACAAATCTGATCCATTTCATCCTACCCGAATGTACGGGTTCTTTCCTGGCAAGCACATGACTTTTCATAACTTCAATAGCTAAATTAGGGTCTATGCTGTTGATACTACTGTTTACTCCTGAAGGCTGTATACACCTAGATCTGCTGCCGCAATATACAATGGCAGACCTAGGTCTCTGCAGTTGGACACAATTTATAAGTGAGCATATATGGTAATGCATTTGAAGAAGTAATAAAGATGTTCCATCTGACCTGAGTTGCTGCTACAAGTTCCTCTTTTGATGGTTTTTCATTGAACACATCCCTTTCTGAATCAGCACTGGAACGATAAAGCAAACAAACCACTGAAAACAACACAAATAGCTGATTTTCATGCTAATGGTCCAAATGGATGTAAGTACATCCAACACTACATTTATAACTTTAGTACAGTTTAATGAATGAAATGGTGTTCCATTGCTAACATTGGGAAAAGGGTATCAAGGCACATTACTGTTAAAAATACATGAATAGCAAAAACACAAAATGAAAAGGAAGAATATCTATTTTCCTACAGTAAACCCTTAACTCAAACTCATCCACAAATAAAGACATCTTCCCAAAAGCAATCATGTTTGTGAAGTCCCATTTACTGTTTGAAAAAGCAAACTTAACCTGAAAATGGTCTAAATTGGTAGGTCTTACGGCACAGTTATTTACATACATATTTTCAGTCTTGACAGATAATTTAAGAGTATCTAGCAGAATTAGAATTGTTAAAACCTGCTGTGCAATCAGCATGAAACATAAATGCTACAGTCTGTTCTAAACATATATATAAAAATACTATTTTAATATTACAAGGGAGTGAACCATTGCAACTCGCAAAGTTTTTTTGATTAAGGTCTCACAAATATTTTGTACTGAACCAGTTTAATTCACAATATTGTTTTGACTATGATGGGTGAAATGAAGTAAGATCTACCATGAAGACCAGACAGAACAAACAGATAGACTGATTGTCAAGCAACCATAATCTGACAAGATCAGAGGTCCAAATGTTGTATACTGCACAAATTCTTTCAAATATGTACACAGAAGAACTGCTGATGATGCATCACTGCAGCAGCCACATGGTGAATGCTGAAGCTTTGTACAAGTCCTATTTGCAGCAATTAATTTTCATACAGAGAAAGATACATGTAACACCTTTTTGTATCATCTGGTTATCTTTTGGTAAAAATGTAAAAGCGGTTTTTCTTAAAGGCTGTACAAAAGAGAATGGGGTCGAGGTTGATGGTTTGCAGTATTGGGTTTTCTGATGCAGCAGTTTCCATGTCTGTCACACCTGGCTTCTTCTTCCCTAACCCCTGAAACAGGCCAAGTTGTAGAAACCTTGCATTCTCTGGCTTCCCCAGGATCCTAACACACCTGTTGGTGTGAAGGTTGATAACTGAAACAAAGTCAAACACAATCAGCCGAATAATGCTAATTCTAAAGTATTATTCAATACAACGTCATATACAGTAATATTTAGACACAACAAAGCCTAAGTGACCAAAACATAAAAAAAGATATCTGAGTTTTGATATAACCAAGGAAAACTACTATATAATACACAAAAAAGAAAATTAGAATGCTTCATAATATACAAAAGTTTGTTACATCTTGATTTATTATAAACAGCATTTTGTGTATAAACATGTTATTATTATTCAGACCTGAATTAGCGCTGAATTATTCCCATTTACTAGCTTATTCAGAGTCATTATCAAGAGATTCCATTGTAGTCAGTAAAATATTTAGCATAAAATCCACTGTCCAACCATAATCGTTAGATCTCAGGGACTTCCTTAGTATCCATGCTATTCTGAGGAATGCTGCTTTCGCTAATAAGTGTGGATCTTGTGCCATTCCCAACTTTTACAGCATGCCGCTTAATTTGCGTGGTATAACTCCTAACACTCGTACCACAATTTGTGCAATCTCTTTCTACATATTCCCAGACAAGTCTTATTTCTTTAGCAATGTAATGTTTCTTCTTGTTCTTATCTTGCAAAATGGGAGTCCCCTGGTACTACTCTGTCTATGATATACCATATATTCTATTTTAAGTAAAGTCCAATTGCAAACGAGGCAGACCCAAATGTGATTCTGCATAGTGTGCCAGTAGATCAGGGTCTATGTTGTTTATTCTACTGATTACTCCTAAAAAACTGAATAAACCCAGATTTGCTGGCACATTATTGCAGATCTGGGTCTGTGCAATTTGCAGTTTAACTCAACTTATAAGTTCTTATCAACACAATGTAGGGACTTCTGTTCTATATCCCATGGTTGGTCTAGGTAATTTAATCCTACACGCTGTTTAACTCCCGGTTCTTGGCCACATTTTCTGGTCTGTGATCATACAATTTTGTATGTTTTAATTTCCCTGTCAGCTGCTAAAGTACTGCTATTAACATTTTATTGTACCAAGTTTGATACTCACCCTAGGTGAGCAAATTATTATTATTACAGTTTGAGTGATTTTTATATTACCAAGAAATGTTCAATACCAAAAATTCATTGCATAATTTTCAAACGTTCATGTATAAGTCCCTCTCAACTGCAATGGACATACCTGTAGTAACAATTTAGACTGGCATGATTATTCTCTGATAAATGTATTCAATTTTCAACAACATACATTTGTAATAAAAATATATTCTCAGGAATAAATGATTACCAGCAGTTTTACCATGCACTGATAGGGTCAACATGTATTTAAATGTACCAGTTGGTGAATCATAAAAATCATTTTTATATGAAAACATTTCTTTCAAAAACTTAAGGACTAGAAAATTACTTCTTTATTTCTTTGGATGGAAAGTAATTGTGAACAGTCATCAGTCTTTTATTGATCTGAAATTTTTGGTTGTTATGTTTTTCAATAACATACAGAAATTCATAAACCTTATCAGTTGAGTAATTCAGAGCTTCACTCATATCTTCAACATATTGGTACAGAATGATAGCTAAAATACATTTCAAATTTATCTGTTCAAAAGGTGTAAGACAAAAACAGTTCTTTCCTTTCATTAATTGCACTGAACCAGAAATGTGTGATTCTATTCTGCCACTTATGAACAATGTTAATAATTACACTTCTTAGTTCTTTAAATGACCATCATTATTAACTTAACTTCTGCAAAGGTGACAAAAGCATTAACCATCACAAAAATCAAATGAAATAATCAATTAAACATTACAACAAAGGAATGTTATAGCAAAGCCTTTGGAATATGCAATAATAAAGAACTGGCCAGGTAAACTAAATTCAAATATTATAACAGAGAAATCATTTTATCCAAGAACATAACAAAATTTATTACTTGTCAGTAATTAATAAGATACCTGTGCATGCAATTTATGTTGCTGGTATAGTGATCCATCTTAAGCAGGCAAATAATGGCATACCTGTCCTGTTAAAGACCAGTAATGAACCTATTCCATTTCATGCACTCAATTCAACTTGATATTTATTTTGTCAGGTAATTCAACAACATTCAAAACAATTCCACAAAGAAGGTAATACATTTAAGGCACAACAAAAATTAGTTCTAATGAATTGAAGGTAATAAAGGCTAGCGATTTCTTTAAAAAAAAACCACTTTGATATGCTGGAATTTTAAAAAAAGAGGAAAATGAAAAATAATCTCATTAGATCACTGTATAGACATAAATCTCAACTGATTAGACTATTTACCTTTAATTCCAAGCATGGTTGAGTACAAGATAAAATACCCAGTTTCATCAAAAACTGAAAAGCAAAATATATTTAAGATTAAGATTGGTATTCAAAAGAACTGCAAAATAAATGTAAAAACTAATGCAACTATTACTCACAAATGGAGATCAAGATGTATACTAATATCAACCTGATGCAAATAAATTATGTTTCCCCATGAATATATACCCAATCATATTAGTCTGAGAAAATTAATTTCATTAGCTAAAGAATCCAGCAATTTGTATAAAAATACAGATGAAGAGAAACAAAGTCAATGCTCATGTAACATGTGATGATAGTATCCGCTTAAAGAAAATAGAGACATTTCCTTACTGAGTGGAAAAATCTGGATGAATCCAACTACAGCACCTAGCTCACTCATAAAGAGGTTCTGCTAGTCAGACTAGTTTGGTGGCCATCTAGACAGACAGCAGACAGTGGACCTACCAGAGTAAATTCTTGTCTCTGCAAAGCTTGATCATGCAGATTAAAACTTGAGAAGGTTGAATGCATGTGCCTACCAATGGTTTCCATTATGTCTTGGATCAAATTACTGCATATGAATGCAAGGCGTGCAGACATAACTTTGATCTCATAAGATCTTCATGAGGCATATCTGATATTTTGAGATTTTATACTACATCAAGTGCATCAAGTCAATATCTTCATGAGAAATATCTGATATTTTGAGACCTTATGCTACATCGAGTGTATCAAGTTGATATCTTCATGAGACATCTGATATTTTGAGATCTTAGTGTACAATGAGATTATCGAAACAAGATCTTCATGAGATTGATCTGCTATTTTGAGATCTTATACTACAATGAGTGTATGAAGTCAAGATCTTTATGAGACAAATCTGATATTGGAAATCTTAGAGTATATCAGGTATATCAAGTCAAGATCTTCCATGAAACATATCTGATATTTTGAAATCTTAGAGTACATCGAGTATATCAAGTCAAAACTTTCATGAGATGTATCTGATATTTTGAAATCTTAGAGTACATCAAGATCAAGTATATCAAGGCAAGACCTTCATGAGATGTATATGTTTCCCACCTGCTAGTTGTCTCCAGTGGATCAAATTTTCATGTTTATATTATTTTACAGTACAAAATCTGACTCCAAATCATTCTGGATTTTTTAATCCTGACTTTTCCAAATATATTGTGACTGATCATGCCCATCACACTGTATGTATCTGACTTTTCCAGATATATTGTGACTGATCATGCCCATCAGTCTGTATACATCTGCCTTTTCCAGATATATTGTGACTGATCATGCCCATCAGTCTGTATGCACCTGACGTTTGCAGATATATTGTGACTGATCATGTCCATCAGTTTGTATGCACTTTGCGCATCAATTCTTCTATCAGTCAGTTCTCCTTGTCACATAAATTTTGTTTGCACCAATGAAGGGAGAACAGTCATGAAATGGGGGGAAAAAATGATTTCAGGTCATCAATACAGCCCCAGTGGGAAAGTTATTGGTTTCAAGGATTAATAAGATTCTGGTTTATCAAATGAACTATCTTCACTGAATAATATAATATTCAGTATATTTCATGAGGATAAGGGATGCAGCTTTTGTGTTTTCTTGACAATCACAGATCCTCATTTTCTTGATTCTGAGGGACATTAACATCTTGAGTAAAAATTATACAAATAGTAAATCTCTTACTGATATTGCATATGTTGAAAGATAACTGGTGGAAGAAGAACCCTGGAAAACCCCAGGAAGAACCATTAACCCACGAGAAGCTACTGGCAAGCTTTCTCACGTACCCACGTTTGACTCAAACCCACGCAGACATAGGTGAGATGGCAGTAATCTGGAATGATGAGCGCTCTAGATCACTCGGCCACTCAGGGTCCCGCATCAATTGTTATGAGCGAGAGAATGATAAGCTCTCTTAACAGTCCAACCAATCTACCTTGACATGGTAACTACTGAAATATCTCAAACACCATGTAAAGAGAGAAAGCGAAAGTTAAGATTCTTTTCTCTTACGTTAGACAGAACTATAAAGCTCTAACTGGGCAAAGAAGTCTATCTTGATCTTCTCCAGCACAAATATGACTGAGACTATAGATGTCAACAGGAACAAGAACTACCAAAGGTAGCTGATTCAAAGCTAGCAATCCTGAATTGCGAAGAAGAATCTTAATTAGCACTGAAAATATAAACAACACTTTTCTGCTGGTAAAGCATGAATTTCACCACTTCTCCTCACAGATGCTATGAAGATAAGGAAGATTGTTGTAAGGGTTGTTCTTGAAAGAAGTTTGGAAAGCAACCAAAAACAGGACCTCTGGAGCCCAATGTGAACCTCTCCCTTGATAACTCGTGCACTGTGGGGTCCAAAAACACAGACTGCACTAAAAGTATAGACATTAGTTACTGAGGGACCTCCCAACAAATAAGTACTGCTGTCACTGCTTGACATCAAGAAAACCATGGGGGGGGGGGGGGAACTGGGCTGTTTAATAACCAAATATAATCATGTAGGAAATAAATAAAATTTAAAAAATTGTCAATAAAGCACTTTTCTAAAGAATTTGTTTAATTTTCTGTATAAATTGTTTTCATTTTCAAGATGCTCAACCTTTGAAAGATCAATAACATTATTTTAACTGGTTTCAACAACCTTCACATGTATGCAAAAATACTGTGTATTATGTCATGGCTTATTATTGTTGTTGATTCACAACCAAACAAGATACCGTTTTCAAAAACTACGGACATTTATTTTATGAAACAACCATCAACACTGAAACTAGATTCTGTAAAATATAACAAGATATCAAAACATGGTCAGCACTTAATTACATTTTCAAAGAATCACTTGTGACATAGCTGTCCAATTGGAGTGACCTATTTCACATTTGAATACAAGAGGGTACATTGCATTTATGATGATTACACTTAAACAAAACTAAAATATAGAACTAAAAGATGAATTTCACTTGACAAAACTTATTTAATTGATATGTGTTTATTAAAGTGATGCATTAGTGACATTTTCCTGGAAATTCATTAAATATTGTTATTTATGGTGAACTAAGAAAGCTGTTTGAGGAAATTCAGGATGTAAAACTGTAAGTATACTTTATTTTGCCATTCTTATCACCAGCTAAAGAAGAGAGTATATGACTTGTCACTTGTATGTTATTTGTAAGGACGTTAACTTGCGTCTTTTATATACTGTAGCTAGCCTAAATCCTAAACATTGTATCAACGCGGAATGTGCCAAAGCAGCTGCTATGTGGCAGTCCACGAAACATCTGTTTTAGTTCATTCAGAAACAAATTTAAACAACCACAACGTAAAGAGAATCTTACGCGAGTGTACATGATTTGTGTACAAATGAAAAGTGCTGGCGTCTGCGTCCATTAAAATTTTTTGGCTAACTTGAAAAATGACATTAAACATTAGAAAACAGGAGATAATTGGGATTTACAACTTTTGAAGCCAAAACATCTTTCAGTTCCAGTTCTGAGTAGATAATGAAGTTCTACCTCGGACGCCTGCTTAAAAGCATTAAAAAATTTTTGAAAAATACCAAGTCACATGTTAATGCTAGCAAAAATAATTATTGATAGATTTTATTGCCTTGGCAAACACATGGCTAAGAATTTCAGGCAATATATAAGGCATTATCGATAGACATAATGTGTTCAACTTGTGCACAATGCAGTACAAGTTAAACAAAGAAACTGTGAATAAGACAAAATTCTGCTATATATGAAGCAAAAGCTAAACCAACATATAAAAACTAAAGGGTATTTATTGCACAGTAAATACAATCATATCTACCATAAATACTCATTTCACAACACAATTTGCATAAGAGTGGGCATTTCCATTTAATCTGAAAAGATGATGATAATGATGATATAATGGATGCTGTGGTGAAATTAACTTCTAATGGCGTATGAAAAACAATGTTTTTCCACTTGCATACTTACTAAATGGCCTGACCCTTTTTTCTGTTCTGTGTACATGTATGTCTTCAAGCATTTTACCTTGGACTTTTTATTGCTTGAATTCCACTTTTGGAGTCTGCTGTTTGTTCATGTTACTTTAAACATAGTTTGGTTCCAATGATTCAATGCCTTTGGGCCACTACTGACATAATTTCAGTAATTTCACACTGTTTGCTCAGCTTCTAAAAAGATCAAAATACACATTTTGTAGTTTGTCTTCTTTGACCACAAAATTTTTATTTTTTATTCACGGCAACTTCTTAATATGGATAATTGAGTCTAAATGTAATATGTTAGCAACTACAATAATGACAAAACAATATTGCTCTACAGTAATAACCAACAATATTTGCTCAACATTCAGGAACGTGTATGTGATAAAGCTTGCCAGAAGCTTCCCATGGGTCAGTGGTTCCTTCCGGCTTTTTTCTGGGTTCTTCCTCCACCATTAATACTGGCTGCCGTGTATAGCCTATCTTGTGCTGAAAAATGGCTTTAAACCCTACAACAACAACAACAATACTTGATCAAAGTGTATTGGGTGGAGTCTTGTTCGCAGAAGTAACAACTGAAATTATTTATTTAGTTTTTCTTATCTTGAGACTTTCATATTTTTCCCCAATTATCAATGTACAAATTATTCTTAAGATAATGGAAACATACTGGTAATTGTTAAATACAGAGCATTTTTCTTGATTGTTATCGTTATTATGGGATTTAATGACGTTTTCCAACACATTTTCTCATGAAAAAGCATTGACCGAGCCTGAGACTCAAACCCACACATGCAGAGATGAGATGGCATCTGATCCGTAACAGTGAGTGCTTTAGACCACTCAGCCACTCTGAGTACCCTTTTTCATCATTAGGTTTAAGATTCATTGTATACATCATTATGCAGTAATGTAACTTTGAAACTGAGCATGGTTTTTAAAAAAGATGGGAAATGGAAATAAAATTTGACATTATTACTGAGTACAGCAAAGGTCAGATGTATCAGAGATATTGATAGTAAAAACTTTACTTCCAATTACTGCCTTCATTACAGAAAGCAAATTTGAAAGTAAATTATGTTTCTCCAAGATCACCTACTCAATCACATTACTTTAGGAATATTTCCCTGTAAACTCATGAATCCAGCTCTACTAAAGAACAAAATTTCTCTCTCTCTCTCTCTCTCTCTCTCTCTCTCTCTCTCTCTCTATATATATATATATATATATATATATATATATATATATATATATATATATACACACACACAAACACACACACACTCACAAAAAGAATCAAAGGGAGATAACTCTTGCCCATTACCCGATCTTGCCACTGCCAGGTGTCACTAGTTTTTAGATGAGCCATATATTATGGAGAATGCTTATATGGCAGGGTGGTTGGGAGACTTTTTAATTAATGTGATTGGGTAAGTATTCTCTGAGAAGCATAATTTACTTAAAAGTCTGCTATCTCCATCAAATACATCCCTCAATCAAATTACGTTAGGAGAATAGGTGATAGGATCGCATGCTTAGCATCTGACCTCTACCTCAGGTATCCTTCTAAGGATTCCCCATGAAAATTATAACCCGTTCTCCTAATTACACAAGTAACACTGCCTAGGGTCAATTGATCTGTGACCCCAACATATGGTAAAGATAATTAATGAAATCTTTTGACAAAATTATACAGGCAAATCCAGAGAAGCTGATTGTCTGTCTTTATTGTTTGACTTGGGTCTGATTGTCATCCAGGCTGCTGCCACTGGACCTACCAGATTCGAGGTATGCCTCTGTGAAACTAAATCTCTGGGATTAACACTCAAGAAGGTTGATTCTGCATGCCAGTCAACAGCTTCTATTAAAACCTCGGATTTGAAATATTATATTCAAATGGTAGGCTTGCAGAGAGCACTCCAATCCCATGAGCAGTATTCTTCATTAGGCAACTGCTTTGAGACCTCCAAGTATACCAAGCCTATAACCCATTTCAGTCACGAAGGAATGGCTTGGAAGGTGAAACAGGGTTCACACACCATTCTTGTGACATAATTCAAGAACTTTTCAAGGGCTTCATCCAATTTTTTCAAGGACCCCAACGCACAGTGCACTTTAGGTATATACATCAATGACCACTTAAAGGATTAGTGGGAATGTGGTAATTTCCTGAAAGGAGCTTCCTTATATTTGTGCAATGGGATTGAGACTTTATAATAAAGAATAAAAACACCAGCAAATCTTAGAAGAATAACAACACTTTACTTCTATCAAAAACAATTGAATTCAGATCTGTATAAGTCAAATTTGTAGAATGTTTCATTATGGAGATATAATTCATGATTATTTCACTCTCAAGTATATGGGAAATTAATTACTGTTTCTGACACCAATTGTGGTTGAACACACACTTCCCAAGTATTCTGTTCCATGTGAAATGGGTAAGCTCTCGCAGAAAAACACCCAGATAAATCTTCCACATTCTTAATGCCACATACATGTGTTTATCCTTTGGCATGTGTGAATGCAGTTTATGGAGATTGCCAAAGCCCACCTTCTCTCTCCGACACACTTCATGAGAACACATCAGCTGTCCTTGTATATAGAAATTTGCATAATTTATGTATACCTAAAGTTGTCCGTGTTGGACAAAATCGATTTTTGGAATAACTTTGATGCATGATACGATGCATTCACATGGCATCTTAAAATCACCTGCGGCGAAAGTATGCCGCATGTTGCTGCATCTAATTGTTTTATCTGCTGTCACATGATTGCTCATCAAAATTGTACAGGTCCATTTATATGTAGATGTAAGCACATTGTGTAGAAAGGTGCCTTTCTGTTAACATGCTTACAGCTGTAATTTACACCTAAATTTAAGTTGCAACGCTGAAATAGTCAATAATAAATTTCCAGCAGACTGCTGAATTTTTGATCGTACACCGAAAATCAGAAGTTTGGACGTAAAATAAGAACAAATTGTGACCATTTTTGTGTATAGTTTTCATTATATTTTGTTTCTCGAGTTTGAATAGATGATTCACCATGATTTAAAGTAGAAAGATGTACCCTGCCACAAAAAATAAATTGACGAAGAAACATGATCGTTGAAAAAGACTCATGCACTTTTAATGCTCTCTATAATCAGATCCGCATGCAATTATAAATATCTGATTGGTCACGTGTTGTAAACCACCCAATAGCCAACAGTTTTATTTTTATTACATGATGTAATGGTATCAAAAGAAACTTTTGTACATTTGTTTGTCGATTAATTTTATATTTTTCAAGGACCAATGCTTAGTTTCAATTACTTTTCAAGGTAAAAGCTATTTTCAAGTACTTTTCAACAATGAAACGAAATTAAAGTACTTTTCAAGGTACTGTTTGAACCCTGTGAAATCCTGTTTCCTGGCTTTCACTGGAACAAAGAAGCATTTGTACATGCAATGGATTGTCTCCATGCATTTCAAGTAGTGCTCGAGTATGTGAACAGGATCTTTCATGGCTGCTGTTCTTGACCTATGGAGGAGTCCTAAGGAGGAGTGTGAGTCAATGATGAAATTTGATTACAGACATATAGTAACCTAGTTTTGGCTACAGAGACTGGCTGTGCCAAGAGGAGCACCAAACTAATTCAGACTGAAGATAGTTCGGGTCGATGGAAAGAGTATGTAGCTCATTCACTCTGCATGCTGAAGCTAAAGCTATCAGGAAACATGTTTTGTATGATAATAACTTTAGCAAAGTGTGGGCTAAAAGCTTCTCCACTGGGATCCCCTGGTCAGCAATCCTGACGTAAGAATGATCGTATCTCAAGCATGATCATGACTGTTTGATTGAGGGGACTTGGAAAAGGACATCATTGTACATGCAACGTCATTTTTAAGGGTTGCATAAAATTATGGCCGAGTGGGATTAAGTCCTCTAACACACTGAATAATCAGAGGAGTTCCAAGAACTCTCTCAGTGAAATCCATGTCCTGTTGGAAATGGACTTGATGAGTTCAATGATCCAGATGATGCCATACCAGATTCAGGTTGGTGATAAACTCCATACCCAGATGAACATCAGGCTGGGATGGATGGAGGTTGGACTTTTCTCAGTTCACTAGAAAGCCTAGATTATGTAAAACTGAGAGAAGATCATTTCTGCCTTGGAGTAGAACAGAACTTATCATATGTTTCTGGAAGTCCGGTACTGTCAGAACAACCAATTGGTTTGCTGATCATATGGTCGGCCTGGATGCTGGTAGTAAGACTGGCCGGCTATCACTGATACCAGCCATTCCAAGGGCTTGGCAAGATGAACAGATTTCTTACTGAAATCTCCATCAGAGTGAGAGTATGTCACTGACAGTACAGCTAAATGGACAGATCTGTCTCTAAAATGCACGTAAATCCTGGTTGGCCAGACTGTCCGATCAAAAAAGTTGCTGGAATGTGTCTCATGTCATGGAGTACTGGCCTTTGATAGTAACTGGGGCCAACTGTTTCGTGCTAACTTGTAAATGACATAATGAAGGTCAATGATAGTGTGGGTTAACATGATCTTTAATAGAAAAAGCCCACAAAAGTTGACATATTCACTCAGATTTGGTACATATTAGAAAAATAATGTAAAAGAGTGATTGTCCCACACAAAAAATGCAAAACGAAGGTTGGATGGTCCAGTCTGAACACTAAAATGGTTTGGATTATCTGAGGTAAAATGTATGATGTTATCAGTACAGTAGCGAAGCTAAAAACTAGTGACACCTGGTAGTGGAAAGGAGAGATAATGGGTAAGAGTTATTGCCCTTGACCCTATGAGATTGATAAAGACAATTTTCATCTTTAGTAGGCCAGATTTGCAAGGTAGCAGGCTAATATTCCTAATGTAATGTCATTGGGAAATGTACTTGAAGGAGAAATTAAAAGGTGTTTAGTACTATATATATTCATGAATCCAACTGCGAACTGTACAGACCCAGGTATGCCACTGCAAAAAGCTCTAGCCAATCTGGGTACATGCAGTTTGTTAGCAGCAATGAATGATGTGGGAGGTCATGGGTTCAATCCCCGGCCGAGTCATACCAAAGACTTACATAAATGGTACTAACATCTGCCTGGCTTGGCGCTCAGCATTAAGAGGTTAGTGTTTGGACTGGTCGGCCAGGTGTCAGGATAATATGATTTGGTGGGACATGATGCTACATGCCTGCGGCATGATGCCCCAGTGCTAGACATCACTATAAACTGCCACACTGTAGACATCATAGCGATATGACTGAAAAATTGTTAAAGATACGTTAAAAATCCGAATCACACACACACACACAAACAATAGAGATCCAGCTCAGCCACTGCAGAAAGCTCTAGCCAATCTGGGCACATGCAGTCTGTTAGGAGTAATCAATGAAACAAACAATAAAGACCCTAATCTGATGGACGGTGCATTATATGATGGCAGATAAAGGTTTGTATTGTTTGCAGTGGGACTCAAGTTATACATCAGTATATACAGTCCTACTCAAAACACATTTGGAGAATATCAACTACCTGCCAAATCCAGCTTTCTTCGCTAAAATGATATGTATTTCAACTTGCCAGGAAAAAAGTAAGATGAGAGTGGTCTCCTCTTTGAAAGAAGGGTTAGAACCAAATACTGTCAATCATCAGTTACTACCACTCTATGTCTTGAATAATCACTAATAAATAAAAAAAATACTTTTGAGTAATTTTATTTACTGTTATAATTAGGTTCAGGGGTGAGAGGAAAGTGATAGAAAAAGTGTATGTTTATTTATTTAACATTGTGGTTAGGCTAGCAAGTATTGTATGTCAGACAGACAGACCTATTGTTTGATCCCTTTATTCCATATATGGTCAACATAAATAATTATTATTTGTGTGTAAAATATTACAAGAATTATAGCAGGTGTGCAATAAGTGATTTTGCAATGAAAACCTTGTATATGAAGATCAGAAAAAGTTCCTTATTTCCAAAGACCCAGTTTCTTGAAATGACTGTGAACATAGTAAATTCACCATGCATGACAATGACCAGTAGTGATTGTAACGTATCTCTATACCATGTGCATTAATTTTCTTGATTACAGACTGTAAGATTAAACCATATATTAAATACTCTTTTTCTTTGCAACTGGGGGTTTGTACTTTTAGATGAAGTCGTTCTTAAACATAGTGCTTGGTTTCAACATAGTGAGATGTACTGTTAATTGAAGTAAACATCAGGACATGAGTTTGTGTAAAAATAGGGTGACCTAATTCATCATTGGCTGGCAGTTAAAGTACTTCAACTTCACCTTGTTGAAAAGTCAATGATTTCAAAATGATAGAGGAACCTCATTATGGTTTTTGGAATTGCATCTTAGTTTTTCATATGACCTGGAAATTAGATATTTCTAGCTTGATATCTGAAGAAGAAACAGTTGTGCTCAATTATTAGTTGAGAGGATTTGATTTATTTGCTTTAATTTCCCGCTGGCATTACAAGTTACTCATAAACTCTGGATTAAGTATTTTGGAATTACTGTGACATTTTGGATTATATCATTCTGATTCAATAAGACTATTGACACATCAGCACAACAGTTTGAACTTCATTTGGAATACCACTGGAACTCATTTAGAATACCCGATACTCTTGGACTTGTGATGGAACTGTAAGGACTATTCAGGATTTCATACACGATACTCTAATTTATGTTTAATTTTTCACTTTGAATTGTAAGAAAAAATATTATACTCTGAACTTTAAAAAACTTGTTCTTTTTCACTCTTTCTGCTAATTCATTTATAAGTCACTTTTATCCAGATTAGAAAGCACCAAAGACAAATCTGATCCATTTCGTCCTACCCCAATGTAGGTTTTCTTTCCTGGCAAGCACATGACTTTTCATAACTTCAATAGCTAAATTAGGTTCTATGCTGTTGATTCTACTGTTTACTCCTGAAAGGCTGCATACACCTAGATCTGCTGCCACAATATACACTGGTAGATCTAGGTCTCTGCAGTTGGACACAATTTATAAGTGAGCATATATGGTAATGCATTTGAAGAAGTAACAAGGATGTTCCATCCGACCTGAGTTGCTGCTTCAAGTTCCTCTTTTGATGGTTTTTCATTGAACACATTCCTTTCTGAATCAGCACTGGAACGAGAAAGCAAACAAACCATTGAAAACAACACAATAGCTGATTTTCATGCTAATGGTCCAAATGGATGTAAGTACATCCAACACTACATTTATAACCTAAGTACAGTTTAATGAATGAAATGGTGTTCCATTGCTAACATTGGCAAAAGGGTATCAAGGCACATTACTGTTCAAAACACATGAATAGCAAAAACACAAAAAGAAAAGGAAGAATATCTATTTTCCTACAGTAAACCTTTAACTAAAACCCACATCCAAATAAAGACCACTTCCCAAAAGCAATCATATTTGTGAAGTCCCATTTACTATTTGAAAAAGCAAACTTAACCTGAAAATGGTCTAAATCGGTAAATCTTACGGCACAGTTATTTACATACATGTTTTCAGTCTTGACAGATAATTTAAGAGTATCTAGCAGAATTAGAATTGTTAAAACCTGCTGTGCAATCAGCATGAAACATAAATGCTACAGTCTGTTCTAGACATATATAAAAAATACTAATTTAATATTACAAGGGAGTGAACCATTGCAACTCACAATGTTTTCTTGATTAAGGTGTCACAAATATTTTGTACTGAACCAGTTTAATTCACAATATTGTTTTGATTATGATGGGTGAAATGAAGTAAGATCTACCATGAAGACCAGACAGAACAAACAGATAGACTGATTGACAAACAACCATAATCTGACTGGATCAGAGGTCCAAACGTTGTATACTGCACAAATTCTTTCAAATATGTACACAGAAGAACTGCTGATCGTGCATCACTGCAGCAGCTACATGGTGAATACTGTAGTTTTGTACAAGTCCTATTTGCAGCAATTAATTTTCATACAGAGAAAGATACATGTAACACCTTTTTGTATCATCTGGTGATCTTTTGGTAAAAATGTAAAAGCGGTTTTTCTTAAAGGCTGTACAAAAGAGAATGGGGTCGAGGTTGATGGTTTGCAGTATTGGGTTTTCTGATGCAGCAGTTTCCATGTCTGTTACACCTGGCTTCTTCTTCCCTGACCCCTGAAAGAGGCTAAGTTGTAGAAACCGTGCATTCTCTCGCTTCCCCAGGATCCTAACACACCTGTTGGTGTGAAGGTTGATAACTGAAAGGAAGTAAAACACAATTAGCCAAATAATGCTAATTCTAAACTATCATTCTATACACAGTGGAACGTCATATACAGTAATATTTAGACACAACAAAGCCTAAGTGACCAAAACATAAAAAGATATCTGAGTTTTGATATAACCAAGGAAAACTACTATATAATACACCCAAAAGAAAATTAGAATGCTTCATAATATACCAAATTTTGTTACATCTTGATTTATTATAAACAGCATTTTGTGTATAAACATGTTATTATTATTCAAAAATAAATTAGTACTGAATTACTGCCATTTACTGGCTTAATCAGAGTCATTATCAACATATTCCATTGTAGTCAGTAAAGTATTTAGCATAAAGTCCACTATCCAACCATAATGGTTAGATCTCAGGGACTTCCTTAGTATCCATGCTATTCTGAGGAATGCTGCTTTCGCTAATAAGTGTGGATCTTGTGCCATTCCCAACTTTTACAGCATGCCGCTTAATTTGCGTGGTATAACTCTTAACACTCGTACCACAATTTGTGCAATCTCTTTCTATATATTCCCAGACAAGTCTTATTTCTTTAGCAAAGTAATTTTTCTTGTTGTTCTTATCTTGCAAAATGGGAGTCCCCTGGTACCACTCGGTCTATGATATACCATATATTCTCTCTTAGAAGTAAAGTCCAACTACAAGCAAGACAGACCCAAATGAGATTCTGCATAGTGTGCCAGCAGATCAGGGTCTATGTTGCTTGTTCTACTGATTACTCCTAAAAATCTGAATAAACCCAGATTTGCTGGCACATTATTGCAGATCTGGGTCTGTGCAATTTGCAGTTTAACTCAACTTATAAGTTCTTATTAACACAATGTACGGACTTCTGTTCTATATCCCATGGTTGGTCTAGGTAATGTAATCCTACACGCTGTTTAACTCCCGGTTCTTGGCCACATTTTCTGGTCTGTGATCGTACAATTTTGTATGTTTTAATTTCCCTGTCAGCTGCTAAAGTACTGTTATTAACATTTTATTGTACCAAGTTTGATACTCACCCTAGGTGAGCAAATTATTATTATTACAGTTTGAGTGATTTTTATATTACCAAGAAATGTTCAATACCAAAAATTCATTGCATAATTTTCAAAAGTTCATGTATAAGTCCATCTCAACTACAATGGACATACCTGTAGTAACAATTTAGACTGGCATGATTATTCTTTGAAAAATGTATTTGAAATTGTTTGTAATGGTGATTCAATTTTCAAACAACATACATTTGTTATAAAAGTATATTCTCAGGAAAAAAAGGATAACCAGCAGCTTTACCATGCACTGATAGGGTCAATATGTATTTAAATGTACCAGTTGGTGAATCATAAAAATCATTTTTATATGAAAACATTTCTTTTCAAAAACTTAAGGACTAGAAAATTACTTCTTTATTTCTTTGGATGGAAAGAAATTGTGAACAGTCATCAGTTTTTTATTAATCTGAAATTTTTGGTTGTTATGTTTTTCAGTAACATACAGAAGTTCATAAACCTAATCAGGTGAGTAATTCAGAGCTTCACTCATATCTTCAACATATAGGTACAGAATGATAGCTAAAATACATTTCAAATTTATCTGGTCAAAGAGTGTAAGACAAAAATATTTCTTTCCTTGCATTAATTGCACTGAACCAGAAATTTGTGATTCTATTCTGCCAATTATGAATAAGGTTAATAATTACACTTCTTAGTTCTTTCAATGACCATCAGTAATTACTTAACTTCTGCAAAGGTGACAAAAGCATTAACCTTCACAAAAATCAAAAGAAATAATCAATTAAACATTACAACAAAGGAATGTTATAACAAAGCCTTTGGAATATGTAATAATAAAGAAGTGGCCAGGTAAACTAAATTCAAATATTATAACAGAGAAATCATTTTATCCAAGAACATAACAAACTTTATTACTTGTTAGTAATTAATAAGATACCTGTGCATGCAATTTATGTTGCTGCTATAGTGATCCATCTTAAGCAGGCAAATAATGGCATACCTGTCCTGTTAAAGACCAGTAATGAACCTATCCCATTTCATGCACTCAATTCAACTTGATATTTATTTTGTCAGGCGATTCAACAACATTCAAAACAATTCCACAAAGAAGGTAATAAATTTAAGGCACAACAAAAATTATTTCTAATGAATTGAAGGTAATAAAGGCTAGCGATTTCTTTGAAACAAAAACACTTTTATTTGCAGGAATTTTTAAAAAAGAGGAAAATGAAAAATGATCTCATTAGATCACTATAGAGACATAAATCTCAACTGATTAAACTATTTACCTTTAATTCCAAGCATGGTTGAGTACAAGATAAAATACCCAGTTTCATCAAAAACTGAAAAGCAAAATATATTTAAGATTAAGATTGGTATTCAAAAGAACTGCAAAATAAATGTAAAAACTAATGCAACTATTACTCACAAATGGAGATCAAGATGTATACTAATATCAACCTGATGCAAATAAATTATGTTTCCCCATGAATATATACCCAATCATATTAGTCTGAGAAAATTAATTTCATTAGCTAAAGAATCCAGCAATTTGTATAAAAATACAGATGAAGAGAAAAAAAGTCAATGCTCATGTAACATGTGATGATAGTATCCGCTTAAAGAAAATAGAGACATTTCCTTACTGAGTGGAAAAATCTGGATGAATCCAACTACAGCACCTAGCTCACTCATAAAGAGGTTCTGCTAGTCAGACTAGTTTGGTGGCCATCTAGACAGATAGCAGACAGTGGACATACCAGAGTAAATTCTTGTCTCTGCAAAGCTTGATCATGCAGATTAAAACTTGAGAAGGTTGAATGCATGTGCCTACCAATGGTTTCCGTTATGTCTTGGATCAAATTACTGCATATGAATGCAAGGCGTGCAGAGATAACTTTGATCTCATAAGATCTTCATGAGACATATCTGATATTTTGAGATTTTATACTACATCAAGTGCATCAAGTCAATATCTTCATGAGAAATATCTGATATTTTGAGACCTTATGCTACATCGAGTGTATCAAGTTGATATCTTCATGAGACATCTGATATTTTGAGATCTTAGTGTACAATGAGATTATCGAAACAAGATCTTCATGAGATTGATCTGCTATTTTGAGATCTTATACTACAATGAGTGTATGAAGTCAAGATCTTTATGAGACAAATCTGATATTGGAAATCTTAGAGTATATCGGGTATATCAAGTCAAGATCTTCCATGAAACATATCTGATATTTTGAAATCTTAGAGTACATCGAGTATATCAAGTCAAAACTTTCATGAGATGTATCTGATATTTTGAAATCTTAGAGTACATCAAGATCAAGTATATCAAGGCAAGACCTTCATGAGATGTATATGTTTCCCACCTGCTAGTTGTCTCCAGTGGATCAAATTTTCATGTTTATATTATTTTACAGTACAAAATCTGACTCCAAATAATTCTGGATTTTTTAATCCTGACTTTTCCAAATATATTGTGACTGATCATGCCCATCAGTCTGTATGCATCTGACTTTTCCAGATATATTGTGACTGATCATGCCCATCAGTCTGTATACATCTGACTTTTCCAGATATATTGTGACTGATCATGCCCATCAGTCTGTATGCACCTGACGTTTCCAGATATATTGTGACTGATCATGCCCATCAGTTTGTATGCACTTTGCGCATCAATTCTTCTATCAGTCAGTTCTCCTTGTCACATAAATTTTGTTTGCACCAATGAAGGGAGAACAGTCATGAAATGGGGGGAAAAAATGATTTCAGGTCATCAATACAGCCCCAGTGGGAAAGTTATTGGTTGTGCAAGTGGTAGTGGCACTCTCAACGTTTCAAGGATTAATAAGATTCTGGTTTATCAAATGAACTATCTTCACTGAATAATATAATATTCAGTATATTTCATGAGGATAAGGGATGCAGCTTTTGTGTTTTCTTGACAATCACAGATCCTCATGTTCTTGATTCTGAGGGACATTAACATCTTGAGTAAAAATTATACAAATAGTAAATCTCTTACTGATATTGCATATGTTGAAAGATAACTGGTGGAAGAAGAACCCTGGAAAACCCCAGGAAGAACCATTAACCCATGAGAAGCTACTGGCAAGCTTTCTCACGTACCCACGTTTGACTCAAACCCACGCAGACATAGGTGAGATGGCAGTAATCTGGAATGATAAGTCCTCTAGATCACTCGGCCACTCAGGGTCCCGCATCAATTGTTATGAGCGAGAGAATGATAAGCTCTCTTAACAGTCCAACCAATCTACCTTGACATGGTAGCTACTGAAATATCTCAAACACCATGTAAAGAGAGAAAGCGAAAGTTAAGATCCTTTCTCTTACGTTAGACAGAACTATAAAGCTCTAACTGGGCAAAGAAGTCTATCTTGATCTTCTCCAGCACAAATATGACTGAGACTATAGATGTCAACAGGAACAAGAACTACCAAAGGTAGCTGATTCAAAGCTAGCAATCCTGAATTGCGAAGAAGAATCTTAATTAGCACTGAAAATATAAACAACACTTTTCTGCTGGTAAAGCATGAATTTCACCACTTCTCCTCACAGATGCTATGAAGATAAGGAAGATTGTTGTAAGGGTTGTTCTTGAAAGAAGTTTGGAAAGCAACCAAAAACAGGACCTCTGGAGCCCAATGTGAAACTCTCCCTTGATAACTCGTGCACTGTGGGGTCCAAAAACACAGACTGCACTAAAAGTATAGACATTAGTTACTGAGGGACCTCCCAACAAATAAGTAATGCTGTCACTGCTTGACATCAAGAAAACCATGGGGGTGGGGGGTGGGGAACTGGGCTGTTTAATAACCAAATATAATCATGTAGGAAATAAATAAAATTTAAAAAATTGTCAATAAAGCACTTTTCTAAAGAATTTGTTTAATTTTCTGTATAAATTGTTTTCATTTTCAAGATGCTCAACCTTTGAAAGATCAATAACATTATTTTAACTGGTTTCAACAACCTTCACATGTATGCAAAAATACTGTGTATTATGTCATGGCTTATTATTGTTGTTGATTCACAACCAAACAAGATACCGTTTTCAAAAACTACGGACATTTATTTTATGAAACAACCATCAACACTGAAACTAGATTCTGTAAAATATAACAAGATATCAAAACATGGTCAGCACTTAATTACATTTTCAAAGAATCACTTGTGACATAGCTGTCCAATTGGAGTGACCTATTTCACATTTGAATACAAGAGGGTACATTGCATTTATGATGATTACACTTAAACAAAACTAAAATATAGAACTAAAAGATGAATTTCACTTGACAAAACTTATTTAATTGATATGTGTTTATTAAAGTGCTGCATTAGTGACATTTTCCTGGAAATTCATTAAATATTGTTATTTATGGTGAACTAAGAAAGCTGTTTGAGGAAATTCAGGATGTAGAACTGTAAGTATATTTTATTTTGCCATTCTTATCACCAGCTAAAGAAGAGAGTATATGACTTGTCACTTGTATGTTATTTGTAAGGACGTTAACTTGCGTCTTTTATATACTGTAGCTAGCCTAAATCCTAAACATTGTATCAACGCGGAATGTGCCAAAGCAGCTGCTATGTGGCAGTCCACGAAACATCTGTTTTAGTTCATTCAGAAACAAATTTAAACAACCACAACGTAAAGAGAATCTTACGCGAGTGTACATGATTTGTGTACAAATGAAAAGTGCTGGCGTCTGCGTCCATTAAACTTTTTTGGCTAACTTGAAAAATGACATTAAACATTAGAAAACAGGGGATAATTGGGATTTACAACTTTTGAAGCCAAAACATCTTTCAGTTCCAGTTCTGAGTAGATAATGAAGTTCTACCTCGGACGCCTGCTTAAAAGCATTAAAAAATATTTAAAAAATACCAAGTCACATGTTAATGCTAGCAAAAATAATTATTGATAGATTTTATTGCCTTGGCAAACACATGGCTAAGAATTTCAGGCAATATATAAGGCATTATCGATAGACATAATGTGTTCAACTTGTGCACAATGCAGTACAAGTTAAACAAAGAAACTGTGAATAAGACAAAATTCTGCTATATATGAAGCAAAAGCTAAACCAACATATAAAAACTAAAGGGTATTTATTGCACAGTAAATACAATCATATCTACCATAAATACTCATTTCACAACACAATTTGCATAATAGTGGGCATTTCCATTCAATCTGAAAAGATGATGATAATGATGATATAATGGATGCTGTGGAGAAATTAACTTCTAATGGCGTATGAAAAACAATGTTTTTCCACTTGCATACTTACTAAATGGCCTGACCCTTTTTTCTGTTCTGTGTACATGTATGTCTTCAAGCATTTTACCTTGGACTTTTTATTGCTTGAATTCCACTTTTGGAGTCTGCTGTTTGTTCATGTTACTTTAAACATAGTTTGGTTCCAATGATTCAATGCCTTTGGGCCACTACTGACATAATTTCAGTAATTTCACATTGTTTGCTCAGCTTCTAAAACCATCAAAATACACATTTTGTAGTTTGTCTTCTTTGACCACAAAATGTTTTTATTTTATTCACGGCAACTTCTTAATATGGATAATTGAGTCTAAATGTAATATGTTATCAACTACAGTAATGACAAAACAATATTGCTCTACACTAATAACCAACAATATTTGCTCAACATTCAGGAACGGGGCCCCGAATGGCCGAGTGGTCTAAAGCGCTCAACGTTACGGATCACTACTATCTCACCGCTATCTGCGTGGGTTAGAGTCTCGGGTTCGGCCAATGTGGGTATGTGAGAAAGCTTGCCAGAAGCTCCCCATGGGTCAGTGGTTCCTTCCGGCTTTTTTCTGGGTTCTTCCTCCACCATTAATACTGGCTGCCGTGTATAGCCTATCTTGTGCTGAAAAATGGCTTTAAACCCTACAACAACAACAACAGCACTTGATCAAAGTGTATTGGGTGGAGTCTTGTTCGCAGAAGTAACAACTGAAATTATTTATTTAGTTTTTCTTATCTTGAGACTTTCATATTTTTCCCCAATTATCAATGTACAAATTATTCTTAAGATAACGGAAACATACTGGTAATTGTTAAATACAGAGCATTTTTCTTGATTGTTATCGTTATTATGGGATTTAATGACGTTTTCCAAACACATTTTCTCATGAAAAAGCATTGACCGAGCCTGAGACTCAAACCCACACAGGCAGAGATGAGATGGCATCTGATCCGTAACAGTGAGTGCTTTAGACCACTCAGCCACTCTGAGTACCCTTTTTCTTCATTAGGTTTAAGATTCATTGTATACATCATTATGCAGTAATGTAACTTTGAAACTGAGCATGGTTTTTAAAAAAGATGGGAAATGGAAATAAAATTTGACATTATTACTGAGTACAGCAAAGGTCAGATGTATCAGAGATATTGATAGTAAAAACTTTACTTCCAATTACTGCCTTCATTACAGAAAACAAATTTGAAAGTAAATTGTTTCTCCAAGATCACCTACTCAATCACATTACTTTAGGAATATTTCCCTGTTATCTCATGAATCCAGCTCTACTAAAGAACAAAATTTGTCTTTTTTCTTCTCTCTCTCTCTCTCTCTCTCTCTCTGTCTATATATATATATATATATATATATATATATATATATATATATACACACACACACACACACACACACACACACACTCAAAGGGAGATAACTCTTGCCCATTACCCGATCTTGCCACTGCCAGGTGTCACTAGTTTTTAGATGAGCCATATACTATAGAGAATGCTTATATGGCAGGGTGGTTGGGAGACTTTTTAAGTAATGTTTTTGGGTAAGTATTCTCTGAGAAGCATAATTTACTTAAAAGTCTGCTATCTCCATCAAATACATCCCTCAATCAAATTACGTTAGGAGAATAGGTGATAGGATCGCATGCTTAGCATCTGACCTCTACCTCAGGTATCCTTCTAAGGATTCCCCATGAAAATTATAACCCGTTCTTCTAATTACACAAGTAACACTGCCTAGGGTCAATTTATCTGTGACCCCAACATATGGTAAAGATGATTAATGAAATCTTTTGACAAAATTATACAGGCAAATCCAGAGAAGCTGATAGTCTGTCTTTATTGTTTGACTTGGGTCTGATTGTCATCCAGGCTGCTGCCACTGGACCTACCAGATTCGAGGTATGCCTCTGTGAAACTAAATCTCTGGGATTAACACTCAAGAAGGTTGATTCTGCATGCCAGTCAACAGCTTCTATTAAAACCTCGGATTTGAAATATTATATTCAAATGGTAGGCTTGCAGAGAGTACTCCAATCCCATGAACAGTATTCTTCATTAGGCAACTGCTTTGAGACCTCCAAGTATGCCAAGCCTATAACCCATTTCAGTCACGAAGGAATGGCTTGAAAGGTGAAACAGGGTTCACACACCATTCTTGTGACATAATTCAAGAACTTTTCAAGGGCTTTATCCAATTTTTTCAAGGACCCCAACGCACAGTGCACTTTAGGTATATACATCAATGACCACTTAAAGGATTAGTGGGAATGTGGTAATTTCCTGAAAGGAGCTTCCTTATATTTGTGCAATGGGATTGAGACTTTATAATAAAGAATAAAAACACCAGCAAATCTTAGAAGAATAACAACACTTTACTTCTATCAAAAACAATTGAATTCAGATCTGTATAAGTCAAATTTGTAGAATGTTTCATTATGGAGGTATAATTCATGATTATTTCACTCTCAAGTATATGGGAAATTAATTACTGTTTCTGACAAAAAATGCGGTTGAACACACACTTCCCAAGTATTCTGTTCCATGTGAAATGGGTAAGCTCTCGCAGAAAAACACCCAGATAAATCTTCCACATTCTTAATGCCACATACATGTGTTTATCCTTTGGCATGTGTGAATGCAGTTTATGGAGATTGCCAAAGCCCACCTTCTCTCTCCGACACACTTCATGAGAACACATCAGCTGTCCTTGTATATAGAAATTTGCATAATTTATGTATACCTAAAGTTGTCCGTGTTGGACAAAATCGATTTTTGGAATAACTTTGATGCATGATACGATGCATTCACATGGCATCTTAAAATCACCTGCGGCGAAAGTATGCCGCATGTTGCTGCATCTAATTGTTTTATCTGCTGTCACATGATTGCTCATCAAAATTGTACAGGTCCATTTATATGTAGATGTAAGCACATTGTGTAGAAAGGTGCCTTTCTGTTAACATGCTTACAGCTGTAATTTACACCTAAATTTAAGTTGCAACGCTGAAATAGTCAATAATAAATTTCCAGCAGACTGCTGATTTTTTGATCGTACACCGAAAATCAGAAGTTTGGACGTAAAATAAGAACAAATTGTGACCATTTTTGTGTATAGTTTTCACTATATTTTCTTTCTCGAGTTTGAATTGATGATTCACCATGATTTAAAGTAGAAAGATGTACCCTGCCACAAAAAATAAATTGACGAAGAAACATGATCGTTGAAAAAGACTCATGCACTTTTAATGCTCTCTATAATCAGATCCGCATGCAATTATAAATATCTGATTGGTCACGTGTTGTAAACCACCCAATAGCCAACAGTTTTATTTTTATTACATGATGTAATGGTATCAAAAGAAACTTTTGTACATTTGTTTGTCGATTAATTTTATATTTTTCAAGGACCAAGGCTTAGTTTCAATTACTTTTCAAGGTAAAAGCTATTTTCAAGTACTTTTCAACGATGAATCGAAATTAAAGTACTTTTCAAGGTAGTGTTTGAACCCTGTGAAATCCTGTTTCCTGGCTTTCACTGGAACAAAGAAGCATTTGTACATGCAATGGATTGTCTCCATGCATTTCAAGTAGTGCTCGAGTATGTGAACAGGATCTTTCATGGCTGCTGTTCTTGACCTATGGGGGAGTCCTTAGGAGGAGTGTGAGTCAATGATGAAATTTGATTACAGACAGATAGTAACCTAGTTTTGGCTACATAGCCTGGCTGTGCCAAGATGAGCACCAAACTAATTCGGACTGAAGATAGTTCGGGTCGATGGAAAGAGTATGTAGCTCATTCACTCTGCATGCTGAAGCTAAAGCTATCAGGAAACATGTTTTGTATGATAATAACTTTAGCAAAGTGTGGGCTAAAAGATTCTCCACTGGGATGCCCTGGTCAGCAAACCTGACGTAGGAATGATCGTATCTCAAGCATGATCATGGCTGTTTGATTGAGGGGACTTGGAAAAGGACATCATTGTACATGCAACGTCATTTTTAAGGGTTGCATAAAATTATGGCCGAGTGGGATTAAGTCCTCTAACACACTGAATAATCAGAGGAGTTCCAAGAACTCTCTCAGTGAAATCCATGTCCTGTTGGAAATGGACTTGATGAGTTCAATGATCCAGATGATGCCATACCAGATTCAGGTTGGTGATAAACTCCATACCCAGATGAACATCAGGCTGGGATGGATGGAGGTTGGACTTTTCTCAGTTCACTAGAAAGCCTAGATTATGTAAAACTGAGAGAAGATCATTTCTGCCTTGGAGTAGAACAGAACTTGTGATATGTTTCTGGAAGTCCGGTACTGTCAGAACAACCAATTGGTTTGCTGATCATATGGTCGGCCTGGATGCTGGTAGTAAGACTGGCCGGCTATCACTGATACCAGCCATTCCAAGAGCTTGGCAAGATGAACAGATTTCTTACTGAAATCTCCATCAGAGTGAGAGTATGTCACTGACAGTACAGCTAAATGGACAGATCTGTCTCTAAAATGCACGTAAATCCTGGTTGGCCAGACTGTCCGATCAAAAAAGTTGCTGGAATGTGTCTCATGTCATGGAGTACTGGCCTTTGATAGTAACTGGGGCCAACTGTTTCGTGCTAACTTGTAAATGACATAATGAAGGTCAATGATAGTGTGGGTTAACATGATCTTTAATAGAAAAAGCCCACAAAAGTTGACATATTCACTCAGATTTGGTACATATTAGAAAAATAATGTAAAAGAGTGATTGTCCCACACAAAAAATGCAAAACGAAGGTTGGATGGTCCAGTCTGAACACTAAAATGGTTTGGATTATCTGAGGTAAAATGTATGATGTTATCAGTACAGTAGCGAAGCTAAAAACTAGTGACACCTGGTAGTGGAAAGGAGAGATAATGGGTAAGAGTTATTGCCCTTGACCCTATGAGATTGATAAAGACAATTTTCATCTTTAGTAGGCCAGATTTGCAAGGTAGCAGGCTAATATTCCTAATGTAATGTCATTGGGAAATGTACTTGAAGGAGAAATTAAAAGGTGTTTAGTACTATATATATTCATGAATCCAACTGCGAACTGTACAGACCCAGGTATGCCACTGCCAAAAGCTCTAGCCAATCTGGGTACATGCAGTTTGTTAGCAGCAATGAATGATGTGGGAGGTCATGGGTTCAATCCCCGGCCGAGTCATACCAAAGACTTACATAAATGGTACTAACATCTGCCTGGCTTGGCGCTCAGCATTAAGAGGTTAGTGTTTGGACTGGTCGGCCAGGTGTCAGGATAATATGATTTGGTGGGACATGATGCTACATGCCTGCGGCATGATGCCCCAGTGCTAGACATCACTATAAACTGCCACACTGTAGACATCATAGCGATATGACTGAAAAATTGTTAAAGATACGTTAAAAATCCGAATCACACACACACACACACACAAACAATAGAGATCCAGCTCAGCCACTGCAGAAAGCTCTAGCCAATCTGGGCACATGCAGTCTGTTAGGAGTAATCAATGAAACAAACAATAAAGACCCTAATCTGATGGACGGTGCATTATATGATGGCAGATAAAGGTTTGTATTGTTTGCAGTGGGACTCAAGTTATACATCAGTATATACAGTCCTACTCAAAACACATTTGGAGAATATCAACTACCTGCCAAATCCAGCTTTCCTTGCTAAAATCATATGCATTTCAACTTGCCAGGAAAAAAGTAAGATGAGAGTGGTCTCCTCTTTGAAAGAAGGGTTAGAACCAAATACTGTCAATCATCAGTTACTACCACTCTATGTCTTGAATAATCACTAATAAATAAAAAAATACTTTTGAGTAATTTTATTTACTGTTATAATTAGGTTCAGGGGTGAGAGGAAAGTGATAGAAAAAGTGTATGTTTATTTATTTAACATTGTGGTTAGGCTAGCAAGTATTGTATGTCAGACAGACAGACCTATTGTTTGATCCCTTTATTCCATATATGGTCAACATAAATAATTATTTTTTGTGTGTAAAATATTACAAGAATTATAGCAGGTGTGCAATAAGTGATTTTGCAATGAAAACCTTGTATATGAAGATCAGAAAAAGTTCCTTATTTCCAAAGACCCAGTTTCTTGAAATGAATGTGAACATAGTAAATTCACCATGCATGACAATGACCAGTAGTGATTGTAACGTATCTCTATACCATGTGCATTAATTTTCTTGATTACAGACTGTAAGATTAAACCATATATTAAATACTCTTTTTCTTTGCAACTGGGGGTTTGTACTTTTAGATGAAGTCGTTCTTAAACATAGTGCTTGGTTTCAACATAGTGAGATGTACTGTTAATTGAAGTAAACATCAGGACATGAGTTTGTGTAAAAATAGGGTGACCTAATTCATCATTGGCTGGCAGTTAAAGTACTTCAACTTCACCTTGTTGAAAAGTCAATGATTTCAAAATGATAGAGGAACCTCATTATGGTTTTTGGAATTGCATCTTAGTTTTTCATATGACCTGGAAATTAGATATTTCTAGCTTGATATCTGAAGAAGAAACAGTTGTGCTCAATTATTAGTTGAGAGGATTTGATTTATTTGCTTTAATTTCCCGCTGGCATTACAAGTTACTCATAAACTCTGAATTAAGTATTTTGGAATTACTGTGACATTTTGGATTATATCATTCTGATTCAATAAGACTATTGACACATCAGCACAACAGTTTGAACTTCATTTGGAATACCACTGGAACTCATTTAGAATACCCGATACTCTTGGACTTGTGATGGAACTGTAAGGACTATTCAGGATTTCATACACGATACTCTAATTTATGTTTAATTTTTCACTTTGAATTGTAAGAAAAAATATTATACTCTGAACTTTAAAAAACTTGTTCTTTTTCACTCTTTCTGCTAATTAATTTATAAGTCACTTTTATCCAGATTAGAAAGCACCAAAGACAAATCTGATCCATTTCGTCCTACCCCAATGTAGGTTTTCTTTCCTGGCAAGCACATGACTTTTCATAACTTCAATAGCTAAATTAGGTTCTATGCTGTTGATTCTACTGTTTACTCCTGAAAGGCTGCATACACCTAGATCTGCTGCCACAATATACAATGGCAGATCTAGGTCTCTGCAGTTGGACACAATTTATAAGTGAGCATATATGGTAATGCATTTGAAGAAGTAACAAGGATGTTCCATCTGACCTGAGTTGCTGCTGCAAGTTCCTCTTTTGATGGTTTTTCATTGAACACATTCCTTTCTGAATCAGCACTGGAACGAGAAAGCAAACAAACCATTGAAAACAACACAATAGCTGATTTTCATGCTAATGGTCCAAATGGATGTAAGTACATCCAACACTATATTTATAACCTAAGTACAGTTTAATGAATGAAATGGTGTTCCATTGTTAACATTGGCAAAAGGGTATCAAGGCACATTACTGTTCAAAATATATGAATAGCAAAAACACAAAATGAAAAGGAAGAATATCTATTTTCCTACAGTAAACCTTTAACTAAAACCCACATCCAAATAAAGACCACTTCCCAAAAGCAATCATATTTGTGAAGTCCCATTTACTATTTGAAAAAGCAAACTTAACCTGAAAATGGTCTAAATCGGTAAATCTTACGGCACAGTTATTTACATACATGTTTTCAGTCTTGACAGATAATTTAAGAGTATCTAGCAGAATTAGAATTGTTAAAACCTGCTGTGCAATCAGCATGAAACATAAATGCTACAGTCTGTTCTAGACATATATAAAAAATACTAATTTAATATTACAAGGGAGTGAACCATTGCAACTCACAATGTTTTCTTGATTAAGGTGTCACAAATATTTTGTACTGAACCAGTTTAATTCACAATATTGTTTTGATTATGATGGGTGAAATGAAGTAAGATCTACCATGAAGACCAGACAGAACAAACAGATAGACTGATTGACAAACAACCATAATCTGACTGGATCAGAGGTCCAAACGTTGTATACTGCACAAATTCTTTCAAATATGTACACAGAAGAACTGCTGATCGTGCATCACTGCAGCAGCTACATGGTGAATACTGTAGTTTTGTACAAGTCCTATTTGCAGCAATTAATTTTCATACAGAGAAAGATACATGTAACACCTTTTTGTATCATCTGGTGATCTTTTGGTAAAAATGTAAAAGCGGTTTTTCTTAAAGGCTGTACAAAAGAGAATGGGGTCGAGGTTGATGGTTTGCAGTATTGGGTTTTCTGATGCAGCAGTTTCCATGTCTGTTACACCTGGCTTCTTCTTCCCTGACCCCTGAAAGAGGCTAAGTTGTAGAAACCGTGCATTCTCTCGCTTCCCCAGGATCCTAACACACCTGTTGGTGTGAAGGTTGATAACTGAAAGGAAGTAAAACACAATTAGCCAAATAATGCTAATTCTAAACTATCATTCTATACACAGTGGAACGTCATATACAGTAATATTTAGACACAACAAAGCCTAAGTGACCAAAACATAAAAAGATATCTGAGTTTTGATATAACCAAGGAAAACTACTATATAATACACCCAAAAGAAAATTAGAATGCTTCATAATATACAAAATTTTGTTACATCTTGATTTATTATAAACAGCATTTTGTGTATAAACATGTTATTATTATTCAAAAATAAATTAGTACTGAATTACTGCCATTTACTGGCTTAATCAGAGTCATTATCAACATATTCCATTGTAGTCAGTAAAGTATTTAGCATAAAGTCCACTATCCAACCATAATGGTTAGATCTCAGGGACTTCCTTAGTATCCATGCTATTCTGAGGAATGCTGCTTTCGCTAATAAGTGTGGATCTTGTGCCATTCCCAACTTTTACAGCATGCCGCTTAATTTGCGTGGTATAACTCTTAACACTCGTACCACAATTTGTGCAATCTCTTTCTACATATTCCCAGACAAGTCTTATTTCTTTAGCAAAGTAATTTTTCTTGTTGTTCTTATCTTGCAAAATGGGAGTCCCCTGGTACCACTCGGTCTATGATATACCATATATTCTCTCTTAGAAGTAAAGTCCAACTACAAGCAAGACAGACCCAAATGAGATTCTGCATAGTGTGCCAGCAGATCAGGGTCTATGTTGCTTGTTCTACTGATTACTCCTAAAAATCTGAATAAACCCAGATTTGCTGGCACATTATTGCAGATCTGGGTCTGTGCAATTTGCAGTTTAACTCAACTTATAAGTTCTTATTAACACAATGTACGGACTTCTGTTCTATATCCCATGGTTGGTCTAGGTAATGTAATCCTACACGCTGTTTAACTCCCGGTTCTTGGCCACATTTTCTGGTCTGTGATCGTACAATTTTGTATGTTTTAATTTCTTTGTCAGCTGCTAAAGTACTGTTATTAACATTTTATTGAACCAAGTTTGATACTCACCCTAGGTGAGCAAATTATTATTATTACAGTTTGAGTGATTTTTATATTACCAAGAAATGTTTAATACCAAAAATTTATTGCATAATTTTCAAAAGTTCATGTATAAGTCCATCTCAACTACAATGGACATACCTGTAGTAACATTTTAGACTGGCATGATTATTCTTTGAAAAATGTATTTGAAATTGTTTGTAATGGTGATTCAATTTTCAAACAACATACATTTGTTATAAAAGTATATTCTCAGGAAAAAAAGGATAACCAGCAGCTTTACCATGCACTGATAGGGTCAATATGTATTTAAATGTACCAGTTGGTGAATCATAAAAATCATTTTTATATGAAAACATTTCTTTTCAAAAACTTAAGGACTAGAAAATTACTTCTTTATTTCTTTGGATGGAAAGAAATTGTGAACAGTCATCAGTTTTTTATTAATCTGAAATTTTTGGTTGTTATGTTTTTCAATAACATACAGAAGTTCATAAACCTTATCAGGTGAGTAATTCAGAGCTTCACTCATATCTTCAACATATAGGTACAGAATGATAGCTAAAATACATTTCAAATTTATCTGGTCAAAGAGTATAAGACAAACATATTTCTTTCCTTGCATTAATTGCACTGAACCAGAAATTTGTGATTCTATTCTGCCAATTATGAATAAGGTTAATAATTACACTTCTTAGTTCTTTCAATGACCATCATTATTTACTTAACTTCTGCAAAGGTGACAAAAGCATTAACCTTCACAAAAATCAAAAGAAATAATCAATTAAACATTACAACAAAGGAATGTTATAACAAAGCCTTTAGAATATGTAATAATAAAGAACTGGCCAGGTAAACTAAATTCAAATATTATAACAGAGAAATCATTTTATCCAAGAACATAACAAACTTTATTACTTGTTAGTAATTAATAAGATACCTGTGCATGCAATTTATGTTGCTGCTATAGTGATCCATCTTAAGCAGGCAAATAATGGCATACCTGTCCTGTTAAAGACCAGTAATGAACCTATCCCATTTCATGCACTCAATTCAACTTGATATTTATTTTGTCAGGCGATTCAACAACATTCAAAACAATTCCACAAAGAAGGTAATAAATTTAAGGCACAACAAAAATTATTTCTAATGAATTGAAGGTAATAAAGGCTAGCGATTTCTTTGAAAAAAAAAACACTTTTATATGCTGGAATTTTTAAAAAAAGAGGAAAATGAAAAATAATCTCATTAGATCACTATAGAGACATAAATCTCAACTGATTAAACTATTTACCTTTAATTCCAAGCATGGTTGAGTACAAGATAAAATACCCAGTTTCATCAAAAACTGAAAAGCAAAATATATTTAAGATTAAGATTGGTATTCAAAAGAACTGCAAAATAAATGTAAAAACAAATGCAACTATTACTCACAAATGGAGATCAAGATGTATACTAATATCAACCTGATGCAAATAAATTATGTTTCCCCATGAATATATACCCAATCATATTAGTCTGAGAAAATTAATTTCATTAGCTAAAGAATCCAGCAATTTGTATAAAAATACAGATGAAGAGAAAAAAAGTCAATGCTCATGTAACATGTGATGATAGTATCCGCTTAAAGAAAATAGAGACATTTCCTTACTGAGTGGAAAAATCTGGATGAATCCAACTACAGCACCTAGCTCACTCATAAAGAGGTTCTGCTAGTCAGACTAGTTTGGTGGCCATCTAGGCAGATAGCAGACAGTGGACATACCAGAGTAAATTCTTGTCTCTGCAAAGCTTGATCATGCAGATTAAAACTTGAGAAGGTTGAATGCATGTGCCTACCAATGGTTTCCGTTATGTCTTGGATCAAATTACTGCATATGAATGCAAGGCGTGCAGAGATAACTTTGATCTCATAAGATCTTCATGAGACATATCTGATATTTTGAGATTTTATACTACATCAAGTGCATCAAGTCAATATCTTCATGAGAAATATCTGATATTTTGAGACCTTATGCTACATCGAGTGTATCAAGTTGATATCTTCATGAGACATCTGATATTTTGAGATCTTAGTGTACAATGAGATTATCGAAACAAGATCTTCATGAGATTGATCTGCTATTTTGAGATCTTATACTACAATGAGTGTATGAAGTCAAGATCTTTATGAGACAAATCTGATATTGGAAATCTTAGAGTATATCGGGTATATCAAGTCAAGATCTTCCATGAAACATATCTGATATTTTGAAATCTTAGAGTACATCGAGTATATCAAGTCAAAACTTTCATGAGATGTATCTGATATTTTGAAATCTTAGAGTACATCAAGATCAAGTATATCAAGGCAAGACCTTCATGAGATGTATATGTTTCCCACCTGCTAGTTGTCTCCAGTGGATCAAATTTTCATGTTTATATTATTTTACAGTACAAAATCTGACTCCAAATAATTCTGGATTTTTTAATCCTGACTTTTCCAAATATATTGTGACTGATCATGCCCATCAGTCTGTATGCATCTGACTTTTCCAGATATATTGTGACTGATCATGCCCATCAGTCTGTATACATCTGACTTTTCCAGATATATTGTGACTGATCATGCCCATCAGTCTGTATGCACCTGACGTTTCCAGATATATTGTGACTGATCATGCCCATCAGTTTGTATGCACTTTGCGCATCAATTCTTCTATCAGTCAGTTCTCCTTGTCACATAAATTTTGTTTGCACCAATGAAGGGAGAACAGTCATGAAATGGGGGGAAAAAATGATTTCAGGTCATCAATACAGCCCCAGTGGGAAAGTTATTGGTTGTGCAAGTGGTAGTGGCACTCTCAACGTTTCAAGGATTAATAAGATTCTGGTTTATCAAATGAACTATCTTCACTGAATAATATAATATTCAGTATATTTCATGAGGATAAGGAATGCAGCTTTTGTGTTTTCTTGACAATCACAGATCCTCATGTTCTTGATTCTGAGGGACATTAACATCTTGAGTAAAAATTATACAAATAGTAAATCTCTTACTGATATTGCATATGTTGAAAGATAACTGGTGGAAGAAGAACCCTGGAAAACCCCAGGAAGAACCATTAACCCATGAGAAGCTACTGGCAAGCTTTCTCACGTACCCACGTTTGACTCAAACCCACGCAGACATAGGTGAGATGGCAGTAATCTGGAATGATAAGTCCTCTAGATCACTCGGCCACTCAGGGTCCCGCATCAATTGTTATGAGCGAGAGAATGATAAGCTCTCTTAACAGTCCAACCAATCTACCTTGACATGGTAGCTACTGAAATATCTCAAACACCATGTAAAGAGAGAAAGCGAAAGTTAAGATCCTTTCTCTTACGTTAGACAGAACTATAAAGCTCTAACTGGGCAAAGAAGTCTATCTTGATCTTCTCCAGCACAAATATGACTGAGACTATAGATGTCAACAGGAACAAGAACTACCAAAGGTAGCTGATTCAAAGCTAGCAATCCTGAATTGCGAAGAAGAATCTTAATTAGCACTGAAAATATAAACAACACTTTTCTGCTGGTAAAACATGAATTTCACCACTTCTCCTCACAGATGCTATGAAGATAAGGAAGATTGTTGTAAGGGTTGTTCTTGAAAGAAGTTTGGAAAGCAACCAAAAACAGGACCTCTGGAGCCCAATGTGAAACTCTCCCTTGATAACTCGTGCACTGTGGGGTCCAAAAACACAGACTGCACTAAAAGTATAGACATTAGTTACTGAGGGACCTCCCAACAAATAATTAATGCTGTCACTGCTTGACATCAAGAAAACCATGGGGGTGGGGGGGAACTGGGCTGTTTAATAACCAAATATAATCATGTAGGAAATAAATAAAATTTAAAAAATTGTCAATAAAGCACTTTTCTAAAGAATTTGTTTAATTTTCTGTATAAATTGTTTTCATTTTCAAGATGCTCAACCTTTGAAAGATCAATAACATTATTTTAACTGGTTTCAACAACCTTCACATGTATGCAAAAATACTGTGTATTATGTCATGGCTTATTATTGTTGTTGATTCACAACCAAACAAGATACCGTTTTCAAAAACTACGGACATTTATTTTATGAAACAACCATCAACACTGAAACTAGATTCTGTAAAATATGACAAGATATCAAAACATGGTCAGCACTTAATTACATTTTCAAAGAATCACTTGTGACATAGCTGTCCAATTGGAGTGACCTATTTCACATTTGAATACAAGAGGGTACATTGCATTTATGATGATTACACTTAAACAAAACTAAAATATAGAACTAAAAGATGAATTTCACTTGACAAAACTTATTTAATTGATATGTGTTTATTAAAGTGCTGCATTAGTGACATTTTCCTGGAAATTCATTAAATATTGTTATTTATGGTGAACTAAGAAAGCTGTTTGAGGAAATTCAGGATGTAGAACTGTAAGTATATTTTATTTTGCCATTCTTATCACCAGCTAAAGAAGAGAGTATATGACTTGTCACTTGTATGTTATTTGTAAGGACGTTAACTTGCGTCTTTTATATACTGTAGCTAGCCTAAATCCTAAACATTGTATCAACGCGGAATGTGCCAAAGCAGCTGCTATGTGGCAGTCCACGAAACATCTGTTTTAGTTCATTCAGAAACAAATTTAAACAACCACAACGTAAAGAGAATCTTACGCGAGTGTACATGATTTGTGTACAAATGAAAAGTGCTGGCGTCTGCGTCCATTAAACTTTTTTGGCTAACTTGAAAAATGACATTAAACATTAGAAAACAGGGGATAATTGGGATTTACAACTTTTGAAGCCAAAACATCTTTCAGTTCCAGTTCTGAGTAGATAATGAAGTTCTACCTCGGACGCCTGCTTAAAAGCATTAAAAAATATTTAAAAAATACCAAGTCACATGTTAATGCTAGCAAAAATAATTATTGATAGATTTTATTGCCTTGGCAAACACATGGCTAAGAATTTCAGGCAATATATAAGGCATTATCGATAGACATAATGTGTTCAACTTGTGCACAATGCAGTACAAGTTAAACAAAGAAACTGTGAATAAGACAAAATTCTGCTATATATGAAGCAAAAGCTAAACCAACATATAAAAACTAAAGGGTATTTATTGCACAGTAAATACAATCATATCTACCATAAATACTCATTTCACAACACAATTTGCATAATAGTGGGCATTTCCATTCAATCTGAAAAGATGATGATAATGATGATATAATGGATGCTGTGGAGAAATTAACTTCTAATGGCGTATGAAAAACAATGTTTTTCCACTTGCATACTTACTAAATGGCCTGACCCTTTTTTCTGTTCTGTGTACATGTATGTCTTCAAGCATTTTACCTTGGACTTTTTATTGCTTGAATTCCACTTTTGGAGTCTGCTGTTTGTTCATGTTACTTTAAACATAGTTTGGTTCCAATGATTCAATGCCTTTGGGCCACTACTGACATAATTTCAGTAATTTCACATTGTTTGCTCAGCTTCTAAAACCATCAAAATACACATTTTGTAGTTTGTCTTCTTTGACCACAAAATGTTTTTTTTTATTCACGGCAACTTCTTAATATGGATAATTGAGTCTAAATGTAATATGTTATCAACTACAGTAATGACAAAACAATATTGCCTTACACTAATAACCAACAATATTTGCTCAACATTCAGGAACGGGGCCCCGAATGGCCGAGTGGTCTAAAGCGCTCACCGTTACGGATCACTACTATCTCACCGCTATCTGCGTGGGTTAGAGTCTCGGGTTCGGCCAATGTGGGTATGTGAGAAAGCTTGCCAGAAGCTCCCCATGGGTCAGTGGTTCCTTCCGGCTTTTTTCTGGGTTCTTCCTCCACCATTAATACTGGCTGCCGTGTATAGCCTATCTTGTGCTGAAAAATGGCTTTAAACCCTACAACAACAACAACAGCACTTGATCAAAGTGTATTGGGTGGAGTCTTGTTCGCAGAAGTAACAACTGAAATTATTTATTTAGTTTTTCTTATCTTGAGACTTTCATATTTTTCCCCAATTATCAATGTACAAATTATTCTTAAGATAATGGAAACATACTGGTAATTGTTAAATACAGAGCATTTTTCTTGATTGTTATCGTTATTATGGGATTTAATGACGTTTTCCAAACACATTTTCTCATGAAAAAGCATTGACCGAGCCTGAGACTCAAACCCACACAGGCAGAGATGAGATGGCATCTGATCCGTAACAGTGAGTGCTTTAGACCACTCAGCCACTCTGAGTACCCTTTTTCTTCATTAGGTTTAAGATTCATTGTATACATCATTATGCAGTAATGTAACTTTGAAACTGAGCATGGTTTTTAAAAAAGATGGGAAATGGAAATAAAATTTGACATTATTACTGAGTACAGCAAAGGTCAGATGTATCAGAGATATTGATAGTAAAAACTTTACTTCCAATTACTGCCTTCATTACAGAAAACAAATTTGAAAGTAAATTGTTTCTCCAAGATCACCTACTCAATCACATTACTTTAGGAATATTTCCCTGTTATCTCATGAATCCAGCTCTACTAAAGAACAAAATTTGTCTTTTTTCTTCTCTCTCTCTCTCTCTCTCTGTCTATATATATATATATATATATATATATATATATATATATATATATATATATATATATATATATACACACACACACTCAAAGGGAGATAACTCTTGCCCATTACCCGATCTTGCCACTGCCAGGTGTCACTAGTTTTTAGATGAGCCATATACTATAGAGAATGCTTATATGGCAGGGTGGTTGGGAGACTTTTTAAGTAATGTTTTTGGGTAAGTATTCTCTGAGAAGCATAATTTACTTAAAAGTCTGCTATCTCCATCAAATACATCCCTCAATCAAATTACGTTAGGAGAATAGGTGATAGGATCGCATGCTTAGCATCTGACCTCTACCTCAGGTATCCTTCTAAGGATTCCCCATGAAAATTATAACCCGTTCTTCTAATTACACAAGTAACACTGCCTAGGGTCAATTTATCTGTGACCCCAACATATGGTAAAGATGATTAATGAAATCTTTTGACAAAATTATACAGGCAAATCCAGAGAAGCTGATAGTCTGTCTTTATTGTTTGACTTGGGTCTGATTGTCATCCAGGCTGCTGCCACTGGACCTACCAGATTCGAGGTATGCCTCTGTGAAACTAAATCTCTGGGATTAACACTCAAGAAGGTTGATTCTGCATGCCAGTCAACAGCTTCTATTAAAACCTCGGATTTGAAATATTATATTCAAATGGTAGGCTTGCAGAGAGCACTCCAATCCCATGAGCAGTATTCTTCATTAGGCAACTGCTTTGAGACCTCCAAGTATGCCAAGCCTATAACCCATTTCAGTCACGAAGGAATGGCTTGAAAGGTGAAACAGGGTTCACACACCATTCTTGTGACATAATTCAAGAACTTTTCAAGGGCTTTATCCAATTTTTTCAAGGACCCCAACGCACAGTGCACTTTAGGTATATACATCAATGACCACTTAAAGGATTAGTGGGAATGTGGTAATTTCCTGAAAGGAGCTTCCTTATATTTGTGCAATGGGATTGAGACTTTATAATAAAGAATAAAAACACCAGCAAATCTTAGAAGAATAACAACACTTTACTTCTATCAAAAACAATTGAATTCAGATCTGTATAAGTCAAATTTGTAGAATGTTTCATTATGGAGGTATAATTCATGATTATTTCACTCTCAAGTATATGGGAAATTAATTACTGTTTCTGACACCAATTGCGGTTGAACACACACTTCCCAAGTATTCTGTTCCATGTGAAATGGGTAAGCTCTCGCAGAAAAACACCCAGATAAATCTTCCACATTCTTAATGCCACATACATGTGTTTATCCTTTGGCATGTGTGAATGCAGTTTATGGAGATTGCCAAAGCCCACCTTCTCTCTCCGACACACTTCATGAGAACACATCAGCTGTCCTTGTATATAGAAATTTGCATAATTTATGTATACCTAAAGTTGTCCGTGTTGGACAAAATCGATTTTTGGAATAACTTTGATGCATGATACGATGCATTCACATGGCATCTTAAAATCACCTGCGGCGAAAGTATGCCGCATGTTGCTGCATCTAATTGTTTTATCTGCTGTCACATGATTGCTCATCAAAATTGTACAGGTCCATTTATATGTAGATGTAAGCACATTGTGTAGAAAGGTGCCTTTCTGTTAACATGCTTCCAGCTGTAATTTACACCTAAATTTAAGTTGCAACGCTGAAATAGTCAATAATAAATTTCCAGCAGACTGCTGATTTTTTGATCGTACACCGAAAATCAGAAGTTTGGACGTAAAATAAGAACAAATTGTGACCATTTTTGTGTATAGTTTTCACTATATTTTCTTTCTCGAGTTTGAATAGATGATTCACCATGATTTAAAGTAGAAAGATGTACCCTGCCACAAAAAATTAATTGACGAAGAAACATGATCGTTGAAAAAGACTCATGCACTTTTAATGCTCTCTATAATCAGATCCGCATGCAATTATAAATATCTGATTGGTCACGTGTTGTAAACCACCCAATAGCCAACAGTTTTATTTTTATTACATGATGTAATGGTATCAAAAGAAACTTTTGTACATTTGTTTGTCGATTAATTTTATATTTTTCAAGGACCAAGGCTTAGTTTCAATTACTTTTCAAGGTAAAAGCTATTTTCAAGTACTTTTCAACGATGAATCGAAATTAAAGTACTTTTCAAGGTAGTGTTTGAACCCTGTGAAATCCTGTTTCCTGGCTTTCACTGGAACAAAGAAGCATTTGTACATGCAATGGATTGTCTCCATGCATTTCAAGTAGTGCTCGAGTATGTGAACAGGATCTTTCATGGCTGCTGTTCTTGACCTATGGGGGAGTCCTTAGGAGGAGTGTGAGTCAATGATGAAATTTGATTACAGACAGATAGTAACCTAGTTTTGGCTACATAGCCTGGCTGTGCCAAGATGAGCACCTAACTAATTCGGACTGAAGATAGTTCGGGTCGATGGAAAGAGTATGTAGCTCATTCACTCTGCATGCTGAAGCTAAAGCTATCAGGAAACATGTTTTGTATGATAATAACTTTAGCAAAGTGTGGGCTAAAAGATTCTCCACTGGGATGCCCTGGTCAGCAAACCTGACGTAGGAATGATCGTATCTCAAGCATGATCATGGCTGTTTGATTGAGGGGACTTGGAAAAGGACATCATTGTACATGCAACGTCATTTTTAAGGGTTGCATAAAATTATGGCCGAGTGGGATTAAGTCCTCTAACACACTGAATAATCAGAGGAGTTCCAAGAACTCTCTCAGTGAAATCCATGTCCTGTTGGAAATGGACTTGATGAGTTCAATGATCCAGATGATGCCATACCAGATTCAGGTTGGTGATAAACTCCATACCCAGATGAACATCAGGCTGGGATGGATGGAGGTTGGACTTTTCTCAGTTCACTAGAAAGCCTAGATTATGTAAAACTGAGAGAAGATCATTTCTGCCTTGGAGTAGAACAGAACTTATCATATGTTTCTGGAAGTCCGGTACTGTCAGAACAACCAATTGGTTTGCTGATCATATGGTCGGCCTGGATGCTGGTAGTAAGACTGGCCGGCTATCACTGATACCAGCCATTCCAAGGGCTTGGCAAGATGAACAGATTTCTTACTGAAATCTCCATCAGAGTGAGGGTATGTCACTGACAGTACAGCTAAATGGACAGATCTGTCTCTAAAATGCACGTAAATCCTGGTTGGCCAGACTGTCCGATCAAAAAAGTTGCTGGAATGTGTCTCATGTCATGGAGTACTGGCCTTTGATAGTAACTGGGGCCAACTGTTTCGTGCTAACTTGTAAATGACATAATGAAGGTCAATGATAGTGTGGGTTAACATGATCTTTAATAGAAAAAGCCCACAAAAGTTGACATATTCACTCAGATTTGGTACATATTAGAAAAATAATGTAAAAGAGTGATTGTCCCACACAAAAAATGCAAAACGAAGGTTGGATGGTCCAGTCTGAACACTAAAATGGTTTGGATTATCTGAGGTAAAATGTATGATGTTATCAGTACAGTAGCGAAGCTAAAAACTAGTGACACCTGGTAGTGGAAAGGAGAGATAATGGGTAAGAGTTATTGCCCTTGACCCTATGAGATTGATAAAGACAATTTTCATCTTTAGTAGGCCAGATTTGCAAGGTAGCAGGCTAATATTCCTAATGTAATGTCATTGGGAAATGTACTTGAAGGAGAAATTAAAAGGTGTTTAGTGCTATATATATTCATGAATCCAACTGCGAACTGTACAGACCCAGGTATGCCACTGCAAAAAGCTCTAGCCAATCTGGGTACATGCAGTTTGTTAGCAGCAATGAATGATGTGGGAGGTCATGGGTTCAATCCCCGGCCGAGTCATACCAAAGACTTACATAAATGGTACTAACATCTGCCTGGCTTGGCGTTCAGCATTAAGAGGTTAGTGTTTGGACTGGTCGGCCAGGTGTCAGGATAATATGATTTGGTGGGACATGATGCTACATGCCTGCGGCATGATGCCCCAGTGCTAGACATCACTATAAACTGCCACACTGTAGACATCATAGCGATATGACTGAAAAATTGTTAAAGATACGTTAAAAATCCGAATCACACACACACACACAAACAATAGAGATCCAGCTCAGCCACTGCAGAAAGCTCTAGCCAATCTGGGCACATGCAGTCTGTTAGGAGTAATCAATGAAACAAACAATAAAGACCCTAATCTGATGGACGGTGCATTATATGATGGCAGATAAAGGTTTGTATTGTTTGCAGTGGGACTCAAGTTATACATCAGTATATACAGTCCTACTCAAAACACATTTGGAGAATATCAACTACCTGCCAAATCCAGCTTTCCTTGCTAAAATCATATGCATTTCAACTTGCCAGGAAAAAAGTAAGATGAGAGTGGTCTCCTCTTTGAAAGAAGGGTTAGAACCAAATACTGTCAATCATCAGTTACTACCACTCTATGTCTTGAATAATCACTAATAAATAAAAAAATACTTTTGAGTAATTTTATTTACTGTTATAATTAGGTTCAGGGGTGAGAGGAAAGTGATAGAAAAAGTGTATGTTTATTTATTTAACATTGTGGTTAGGCTAGCAAGTATTGTATGTCAGACAGACAGACCTATTGTTTGATCCCTTTATTCCATATATGGTCAACATAAATAATTATTTTTTGTGTGTAAAATATTACAAGAATTATAGCAGGTGTGCAATAAGTGATTTTGCAATGAAAACCTTGTATATGAAGATCAGAAAAAGTTCCTTATTTCCAAAGACCCAGTTTCTTGAAATGAATGTGAACATAGTAAATTCACCATGCATGACAATGACCAGTAGTGATTGTAACGTATCTCTATACCATGTGCATTAATTTTCTTGATTACAGACTGTAAGATTAAACCATATATTAAATACTCTTTTTCTTTGCAACTGGGGGTTTGTACTTTTAGATGAAGTCGTTCTTAAACATAGTGCTTGGTTTCAACATAGTGAGATGTACTGTTAATTGAAGTAAACATCAGGACATGAGTTTGTGTAAAAATAGGGTGACCTAATTCATCATTGGCTGGCAGTTAAAGTACTTCAACTTCACCTTGGTGAAAAGTCAATGATTTCAAAATGATAGAGGAACCTCATTATGGTTTTTGGAATTGCATCTTAGTTTTTCATATGACCTGGAAATTAGATATTTCTAGCTTGATATCTGAAGAAGAAACAGTTGTGCTCAATTATTAGTTGAGAGGATTTGATTTATTTGCTTTAATTTCCCGCTGGCATTACAAGTTACTCATAAACTCTGAATTAAGTATTTTGGAATTACTGTGACATTTTGGATTATATCATTCTGATTCAATAAGACTATTGACACATCAGCACAACAGTTTGAACTTCATTTGGAATACCACTGGAACTCATTTAGAATACCCGATACTCTTGGACTTGTGATGGAACTGTAAGGACTATTCAGGATTTCATACACGATACTCTAATTTATGTTTAATTTTTCACTTTGAATTGTAAGAAAAAATATTATACTCTGAACTTTAAAAAACTTGTTCTTTTTCACTCTTTCTGCTAATTAATTTATAAGTCACTTTTATCCAGATTAGAAAGCACCAAAGACAAATCTGATCCATTTCGTCCTACCCCAATGTAGGTTTTCTTTCCTGGCAAGCACATGACTTTTCATAACTTCAATAGCTAAATTAGGTTCTATGCTGTTGATTCTACTGTTTACTCCTGAAAGGCTGCATACGCCTAGATCTGCTGCCACAATATACAATGGCAGATCTAGGTCTCTGCAGTTGGACACAATTTATAAGTGAGCATATATGGTAATGCATTTGAAGAAGTAACAAGGATGTTCCATCTGACCTGAGTTGCTGCTGCAAGTTCCTCTTTTGATGGTTTTTCATTGAACACATTCCTTTCTGAATCAGCACTGGAACGAGAAAGCAAACAAACCATTGAAAACAACACAATAGCTGATTTTCATGCTAATGGTCCAAATGGATGTAAGTACATCCAACACTACATTTATAACCTAAGTACAGTTTAATGAATGAAATGGTGTTCCATTGTTAACATTGGCAAAAGGGTATCAAGGCACATTACTGTTCAAAATACATGAATAGCAAAAACACAAAATGAAAAGGAAGAATATCTATTTTCCTACAGTAAACCTTTAACTAAAACCCACATCCAAATAAAGACCACTTCCCAAAAGCAATCATATTTGTGAAGTCCCATTTACTATTTGAAAAAGCAAACTTAACCTGAAAATGGTCTAAATCGGTAAATCTTACGGCACAGTTATTTACATACATGTTTTCAGTCTTGACAGATAATTTAAGAGTATCTAGCAGAATTAGAATTGTTAAAACCTGCTGTGCAATCAGCATGAAACATAAATGCTACAGTCTGTTCTAGACATATATAAAAAATACTAATTTAATATTACAAGAGAGTGAACCATTGCAACTCACAATGTTTTTTTGATTAAGGTGTCACAAATATTTTGTACTGAACCAGTTTAATTCACAATATTGTTTTGATTATGATGGGTGAAATGAAGTAAGATCTACCATGAAGACCAGACAGAACAAACAGATAGACTGATTGACAAACAACCATAATCTGACTGGATCAGAGGTCCAAACGCTGTATACTGCACAAATTCTTTCAAATATGTACACAGAAGAACTGCTGATCGTGCATCACTGCAGCAGCTACATGGTGAATACTGTAGTTTTGTACAAGTCCTATTTGCAGCAATTAATTTTCATACAGAGAAAGATACATGTAACACCTTTTTGTATCATCTGGTGATCTTTTGGTAAAAATGTAAAAGCGGTTTTTCTTAAAGGCTGTACAAAAGAGAATGGGGTCGAGGTTGATGGTTTGCAGTATTGGGTTTTCTGATGCAGCAGTTTCCATGTCTGTTACACCTGGCTTCTTCTTCCCTGACCCCTGAAAGAGGCTAAGTTGTAGAAACCGTGCATTCTCTCGCTTCCCCAGGATCCTAACACACCTGTTGGTGTGAAGGTTGATAACTGAAAGGAAGTCAAACACAATTAGCCAAATAATGCTAATTCTAAACTATCATTCTATACACAGTGGAACGTCATATACAGTAATATTTAGACACAACAAAGCCTAAGTGACCAAAACATAAAAAGATATCTGAGTTTTGATATAACCAAGGAAAACTACTATATAATACACCCAAAAGAAAATTAGAATGCTTCATAATATACCAAATTTTGTTACATCTTGATTTATTATAAACAGCATTTTGTGTATAAACATGTTATTATTATTCAAAAATAAATTAGTACTGAATTACTGCCATTTACTGGCTTAATCAGAGTCATTATCAACATATACCATTGTAGTCAGTAAAGTATTTAGCATAAAGTCCACTATCCAACCATAATGGTTAGATCTCAGGGACTTCCTTAGTATCCATGCTATTCTGAGGAATGCTGCTTTCGCTAATAAGTGTGGATCTTGTGCCATTCCCAACTTTTACAGCATGCCGCTTAATTTGCGTGGTATAACTCTTAACACTCGTACCACAATTTGTGCAATCTCTTTCTACATATTCCCAGACAAGTCTTATTTCTTTAGCAAAGTAATTTTTCTTGTTGTTCTTATCTTGCAAAATGGGAGTCCCCTGGTACCACTCGGTCTATGATATACCATATATTCTCTCTTAGAAGTAAAGTCCAACTACAAGCAAGACAGACCCAAATGAGATTCTGCATAGTGTGCCAGCAGATCAGGGTCTATGTTGCTTGTTCTACTGATTACTCCTAAAAATCTGAATAAACCCAGATTTGCTGGCACATTATTGCAGATCTGGGTCTGTGCAATTTGCAGTTTAACTCAACTTATAAGTTCTTATTAACACAATGTACGGACTTCTGTTCTATATCCCATGGTTGGTCTAGGTAATGTAATCCTACACGCTGTTTAACTCCCGGTTCTTGGCCACATTTTCTGGTCTGTGATCGTACAATTTTGTATGTTTTAATTTCTTTGTCAGCTGCTAAAGTACTGTTATTAACATTTTATTGAACCAAGTTTGATACTCACCCTAGGTGAGCAAATTATTATTATTACAGTTTGAGTGATTTGTATATTACCAAGAAATGTTTAATACCAAAAATTTATTGCATAATTTTCAAAAGTTCATGTATAAGTCCATCTCAACTACAATGGACATACCTGTAGTAACATTTTAGACTGGCATGATTATTCTTTGAAAAATGTATTTGAAATTGTTTGTAATGGTGATTCAATTTTCAAACAACATACATTTGTTATAAAAGTATATTCTCAGGAAAAAAAGGATAACCAGCAGCTTTACCATGCACTGATAGGGTCAATATGTATTTAAATGTACCAGTTGGTGAATCATAAAAATCATTTTTATATGAAAACATTTCTTTTCAAAAACTTAAGGACTAGAAAATTACTTCTTTATTTCTTTGGATGGAAAGAAATTGTGAACAGTCATCAGTTTTTTATTAATCTGAAATTTTTGGTTGTTATGTTTTTCAATAACATACAGAAGTTCATAAACCTTATCAGGCGAGTAATTCAGAGCTTCACTCATATCTTCAACATATAGGTACAGAATGATAGCTAAAATACATTTCAAATTTATCTGGTCAAAGAGTATAAGACAAAAATATTTCTTTCCTTGCATTAATTGCACTGAACCAGAAATTTGTGATTCTATTCTGCCAATTATGAATAAGGTTAATAATTACACTTCTTAGTTCTTTCAATGACCATCATTATTTACTTAACTTCTGCAAAGGTGACAAAAGCATTAACCTTCACAAAAATCAAAAGAAATAATCAATTAAACATTACAACAAAGGAATGTTATAACAAAGCCTTTAGAATATGTAATAATAAAGAAGTGGCCAGGTAAACTAAATTCAAATATTATAACAGAGAAATCATTTTATCCAAGAACATAACAAACTTTATTACTTGTTAGTAATTAATAAGATACCTGTGCATGCAATTTATGTTGCTGCTATAGTGATCCATCTTAAGCAGGCAAATAATGGCATACCTGTCCTGTTAAAGACCAGTAATGAACCTATCCCATTTCATGCACTCAATTCAACTTGATATTTATTTTGTCAGGCGATTCAACAACATTCAAAACAATTCCACAAAGAAGGTAATAAATTTAAGGCACAACAAAAATTATTTCTAATGAATTGAAGGTAATAAAGGCTAGCGATTTCTTTGAAGAAAAAAAACACTTTTATATGCTGGAATTTTTAAAAAAAGAGGAAAATGAAAAATAATCTCATTAGATCACTATAGAGACATAAATCTCAACTGATTAAACTATTTATCTTTAATTCCAAGCATGGTTGAGTACAAGATAAAATACCCAGTTTCATCAAAAACTGAAAAGCAAAATATATTTAAGATTAAGATTGGTATTCAGAAGAACTGCAAAATAAATGTAAAAACAAATGCAACTGTTACTCACAAATGGAGATCAAGATGTATACTAATATCAACCTGATGCAAATAAATTATGTTTCCCCATGAATATATATCCAATCATATTAGTCTGAGAAAATTAATTTCATTAGCTAAAGAATCCAGCAATTTGTATAAAAATACAGATGAAGAGAAAAAAAGTCAATGCTCATGTAACATGTGATGATAGTATCTGCTTAAAGAAAATAGAGACATTTCCTTACTGAGTGGAAAAATCTGGATGAATCCAACTACAGCACCTAGCTCACTCATAAAGAGGTTCTGCTAGTCAGACTAGTTTGGTGGCCATCTAGACAGATAGCAGACAGTGGACATACCAGAGTAAATTCTTGTCTCTGCAAAGCTTGATCATGCAGATTAAAACTTGAGAAGGTTGAATGCATGTGCCTACCAATGGTTTCCATTATGTCTTTGATCAAATTACTGCATATGAATGCAAGGCGTGCAGACATAACTTTGATCTCATAAGATCTTCATGAGACATATCTGATATTTTGAGATTTTATACTACATCAAGTGCATCAAGTCAATATCTTCATGAGAAATATCTGATATTTTGAGACCTTATGCTACATCGAGTGTATCAAGTTGATATCTTCATGAGACATCTGATATTTTGAGATCTTAGTGTACAATGAGATTATCAAAACAAGATCTTCATGAGATTGATCTGCTATTTTGAGATCTTATACTACAATGAGTGTATGAAGTCAAGATCTTTATGAGACAAATCTGATATTGGAAATCTTAGAGTATATCGAGTATATCAAGTCAAGATCTTCCATGAAACATATCTGATATTTTGAAATCTTAGAGTATATCGAGTATATCAAGTCAAAACTTTCATGAGATGTATCTGATATTTTGAAATCTTAGAGTACATCAAGATCAAGTATATCAAGGCAAGACCTTCATGAGATGTATATGTTTCCCACCTGCTAGTTGTCTCCAGTGGATCAAATTTTCATGTTTATATTATTTTACAGTACAAAATCTGACTCCAAATAATTCTGGATTTTTTAATCCTGACTTTTCCAAATATATTGTGACTGATCATGCCCATCAGTCTGTATGCATCTGACTTTTCCAGATATATTGTGACTGATCATGCCCATCAGTCTGTATACATCTGACTTTTCCAGATATATTGTGACTGATCATGCCCATCAGTCTGTATGCACCTGACGTTTCCAGATATATTGTGACTGATCATGCCCATCAGTTTGTATGCACTTTGCGCATCAATTCTTCTATCAGTCAGTTCTCCTTGTCACATAAATTTTGTTTGCACCAATGAAGGGAGAACAGTCATGAAATGGGGGGAAAAAATGATTTCAGGTCATCAATACAGCCCCAGTGGGAAAGTTATTGGTTGTGCAAGTGGTAGTGGCACTCTCAACGTTTCAAGGATTAATAAGATTCTGGTTTATCAAATGAACTATCTTCACTGAATAATATAATATTCAGTATATTTCATGAGGATAAGGGATGCAGCTTTTGTGTTTTCTTGACAATCACAGATCCTCATGTTCTTGATTCTGAGGGACATTAACATCTTGAGTAAAAATTATACAAATAGTAAATCTCTTACTGATATTGCATATGTTGAAAGATAACTGGTGGAAGAAGAACCCTGGAAAACCCCAGGAAGAACCATTAACCCATGAGAAGCTACTGGCAAGCTTTCTCACGTACCCACGTTTGACTCAAACCCACGCAGACATAGGTGAGATGGCAGTAATCTGGAATGATAAGTCCTCTAGATCACTCGGCCACTCAGGGTCCCGCATCAATTGTTATGAGCGAGAGAATGATAAGCTCTCTTAACAGTCCAACCAATCTACCTTGACATGGTAGCTACTGAAATATCTCAAACACCATGTAAAGAGAGAAAGCGAAAGTTAAGATCCTTTCTCTTACGTTAGACAGAACTATAAAGCTCTAACTGGGCAAAGAAGTCTATCTTGATCTTCTCCAGCACAAATATGACTGAGACTATAGATGTCAACAGGAACAAGAACTACCAAAGGTAGCTGATTCAAAGCTAGCAATCCTGAATTGCGAAGAAGAATCTTAATTAGCACTGAAAATATAAACAACACTTTTCTGCTGGTAAAACATGAATTTCACCACTTCTCCTCACAGATGCTATGAAGATAAGGAAGATTGTTGTAAGGGTTGTTCTTGAAAGAAGTTTGGAAAGCAACCAAAAACAGGACCTCTGGAGCCCAATGTGAACCTCTCCCTTGATAACTCGTGCACTGTGGGGTCCAAAAACACAGACTGCACTAAAAGTATAGACATTAGTTACTGAGGGACCTCCCAACAAATAAGTAATGCTGTCACTGCTTGACATCAAGAAAACCATGGGGGTGGGGGGAACTGGGCTGTTTAATAACCAAATATAATCATGTAGGAAATAAATAAAATTTAAAAAATTGTCAATAAAGCACTTTTCTAAAGAATTTGTTTAATTTTCTGTATAAATTGTTTTCATTTTCAAGATGCTCAACCTTTGAAAGATCAATAACATTATTTTAACTGGTTTCAACAACCTTCGCATGTATGCAAAAATACCGTGTATTATGTCATGGCTTATTATTGTTGTTGATTCACAACCAAACAAGATACCGTTTTCAAAAACTACGGACATTTATTTTATGAAACAACCATCAACACTGAAACTAGATTCTGTAAAATATGACAAGATATCAAAACATGGTCAGCACTTAATTACATTTTCAAAGAATCACTTGTGACATAGCTGTCCAATTGGAGTGACCTATTTCACATTTGAATACAAGAGGGTACATTGCATTTATGATGATTACACTTAAACAAAACTAAAATATAGAACTAAAAGATGAATTTCACTTGACAAAACTTATTTAATTGATATGTGTTTATTAAAGTGCTGCATTAGTAACATTTTCCTGGAAATTCATTAAATATTGTTATTTATGGTGAACTAAGAAAGCTGTTTGAGGAAATTCAGGATGTAGAACTGTAAGTATATTTTATTTTGCCATTCTTATCACCAGCTAAAGAAGAGAGTATAGTACTTATCAATTGTATGTTATTTGTAAGGACGTTAACTTGCGTCTTTTATATACTGTAGCTAGCCTAAATCCTAAACATTGTATCAACGCGGAATGTGCCAAAGCAGCTGCTATGTGGCAGTCCACGAAACATCTGTTTTAGTTCATTCAGAAACAAATTTAAACAACCACAACGTAAAGAGAATCTTACGCGAGTGTACATGATTTGTGTACAAATGAAAAGTGCTGGCGTCTGCGTCCATTAAAAATTTTTGGCTAACTTGAAAAATGACATTAAACATTAGAAAACAGGGGATAATTGGGATTTACAACTTTTGAAGCCAAAACATCTTTCAGTTCCAGTTCTGAGTAGATAATGAAGTTCTACCTCGGACGCCTGCTTAAAAGCATTAAAAAATATTTAAAAAATACAAGTCACATGTTAATGCTAGCAAAAATAATTATTGATAGATTTTATTGCCTTGGCAAACACATGGCTAAGAATTTCAGGCAATATATAAGGCATTATCGATAGACATAATGTGTTCAACTTGTGCACAATGCAGTACAAGTTAAACAAAGAAACTGTGAATAAGACAAAATTCTGCTATATATGAAGCAAAAGCTAAACCAACATATAAAAACTAAAGGGTATTTATTGCACAGTAAATACAATCATATCTACCATAAATACTCATTTCACAACACAATTTGCATAATAGTGGGCATTTCCATTCAATCTGAAAAGATGATGATAATGATGATATAATGGATGCTGTGGAGAAATCAACTTCTAATGGCGTATGAAAAACAATGTTTTTCCACTTGCATACTTACTAAATGGCCTGACCCTTTTTTCTGTTCTGTGTACATGTATGTCTTCAAGCATTTTACCTTGGACTTTTTATTGCTTGAATTCCACTTTTGGAGTCTGCTGTTTGTTCATGTTACTTTAAACATAGTTTGGTTCCAATGATTCAATGCCTTTGGGCCACTACTGACATAATTTCAGTAATTTCACATTGTTTGCTCAGCTTCTAAAACCATCAAAATACACATTTTGTAGTTTGTCTTCTTTGACCACAAAATGTTTTTTTTTTATTCACGGCAACTTCTTAATATGGATAATTGAGTCTAAATGTAATATGTTATCAACTACAGTAATGACAAAACAATATTGCCTTACACTAATAACCAACAATATTTGCTCAACATTCAGGAACGGGGCCCCGAATGGCCGAGTGGTCTAAAGCGCTCACCGTTACGGATCACTACTATCTCACCGCTATCTGCGTGGGTTAGAGTCTCGGGTTCGGCCAATGTGGGTATGTGAGAAAGCTTGCCAGAAGCTCCCCATGGGTCAGTGGTTCCTTCCGGCTTTTTTCTGGGTTCTTCCTCCACCATTAATACTGGCTGCCGTGTATAGCCTATCTTGTGCTGAAAAATGGCTTTAAACCCTACAACAACAACAACAGCACTTGATCAAAGTGTATTGGGTGGAGTCTTGTTCGCAGAAGTAACAACTGAAATTATTTATTTAGTTTTTCTTATCTTGAGACTTTCATATTTTTCCCCAATTATCAATGTACAAATTATTCTTAAGATAATGGAAACATACTGGTAATTGTTAAATACAGAGCATTTTTCTTGATTGTTATCGTTATTATGGGATTTAATGACGTTTTCCAAACACATTTTCTCATGAAAAAGCATTGACCGAGCCTGAGACTCAAACCCACACAGGCAGAGATGAGATGGCATCTGATCCGTAACAGTGAGTGCTTTAGACCACTCAGCCACTCTGAGTACCCTTTTTCTTCATTAGGTTTAAGATTCATTGTATACATCATTATGCAGTAATGTAACTTTGAAACTGAGCATGGTTTTTAAAAAAGATGGGAAATGGAAATAAAATTTGACATTATTACTGAGTACAGCAAAGGTCAGATGTATCAGAGATATTGATAGTAAAAACTTTACTTCCAATTACTGCCTTCATTACAGAAAACAAATTTGAAAGTAAATTGTTTCTCCAAGATCACCTACTCAATCACATTACTTTAGGAATATTTCCCTGTTATCTCATGAATCCAGCTCTACTAAAGAACAAAATTTGTCTTTTTTCTTCTCTCTCTCTCTCTCTCTCTGTCTATATATATATATATATATATATATATATATATATATATACACACACACTCAAAGGGAGATAACTCTTGCCCATTACCCGATCTTGCCACTGCCAGGTGTCACTAGTTTTTAGATGAGCCATATACTATAGAGAATGCTTATATGGCAGGGTGGTTGGGAGACTTTTTAAGTAATGTTTTTGGGTAAGTATTCTCTGAGAAGCATAATTTACTTAAAAGTCTGCTATCTCCATCAAATACATCCCTCAATCAAATTACGTTAGGAGAATAGGTGATAGGATCGCATGCTTAGCATCTGACCTCTACCTCAGGTATCCTTCTAAGGATTCCCCATGAAAATTATAACCCGTTCTTCTAATTACACAAGTAACACTGCCTAGGGTCAATTTATCTGTGACCCCAACATATGGTAAAGATGATTAATGAAATCTTTTGACAAAATTATACAGGCAAATCCAGAGAAGCTGATAGTCTGTCTTTATTGTTTGACTTGGGTCTGATTGTCATCCAGGCTGCTGCCACTGGACCTACCAGATTCGAGGTATGCCTCTGTGAAACTAAATCTCTGGGATTAACACTCAAGAAGGTTGATTCTGCATGCCAGTCAACAGCTTCTATTAAAACCTCGGATTTGAAATATTATATTCAAATGGTAGGCTTGCAGAGAGCACTCCAATCCCATGAGCAGTATTCTTCATTAGGCAACTGCTTTGAGACCTCCAAGTATGCCAAGCCTATAACCCATTTCAGTCACGAAGGAATGGCTTGAAAGGTGAAACAGGGTTCACACACCATTCTTGTGACATAATTCAAGAACTTTTCAAGGGCTTTATCCAATTTTTTCAAGGACCCCAACGCACAGTGCACTTTAGGTATATACATCAATGACCACTTAAAGGATTAGTGGGAATGTGGTAATTTCCTGAAAGGAGCTTCCTTACATTTGTGCAATGGGATTGAGACTTTATAATAAAGAATAAAAACACCAGCAAATCTTAGAAGAATAACAACACTTTACTTCTATCAAAAACAATTGAATTCAGATCTGTATAAGTCAAATTTGTAGAATGTTTCATTATGGAGGTATAATTCATGATTATTTCACTCTCAAGTATATGGGAAATTAATTACTGTTTCTGACACCAATTGCGGTTGAACACACACTTCCCAAGTATTCTGTTCCATGTGAAATGGGTAAGCTCTCGCAGAAAAACACCCAGATAAATCTTCCACATTCTTAATGCCACATACATGTGTTTATCCTTTGGCATGTGTGAATGCAGTTTATGGAGATTGCCAAAGCCCACCTTCTCTCTCCGACACACTTCATGAGAACACATCAGCTGTCCTTGTATATAGAAATTTGCATAATTTATGTATACCTAAAGTTGTCCGTGTTGGACAAAATCGATTTTTGGAATAACTTTGATGCATGATACGATGCATTCACATGGCATCTTAAAATCACCTGCGGCGAAAGTATGCCGCATGTTGCTGCATCTAATTGTTTTATCTGCTGTCACATGATTGCTCATCAAAATTGTACAGGTCCATTTATATGTAGATGTAAGCACATTGTGTAGAAAGGTGCCTTTCTGTTAACATGCTTCCAGCTGTAATTTACACCTAAATTTAAGTTGCAACGCTGAAATAGTCAATAATAAATTTCCAGCAGACTGCTGATTTTTTGATCGTACACCGAAAATCAGAAGTTTGGACGTAAAATAAGAACAAATTGTGACCATTTTTGTGTATAGTTTTCACTATATTTTCTTTCTCGAGTTTGAATAGATGATTCACCATGATTTAAAGTAGAAAGATGTACCCTGCCACAAAAAATTAATTGACGAAGAAACATGATCGTTGAAAAAGACTCATGCACTTTTAATGCTCTCTATAATCAGATCCGCATGCAATTATAAATATCTGATTGGTTACGTGTTGTAAACCACCCAATAGCCAACAGTTTTATTTTTATTACATGATGTAATGGTATCAAAAGAAACTTTTGTACATTTGTTTGTCGATTAATTTTATATTTTTCAAGGACCAAGGCTTAGTTTCAATTACTTTTCAAGGTAAAAGCTATTTTCAAGTACTTTTCAACGATGAATCGAAATTAAAGTACTTTTCAAGGTAGTGTTTGAACCCTGTGAAATCCTGTTTCCTGGCTTTCACTGGAACAAAGAAGCATTTGTACATGCAATGGATTGTCTCCATGCATTTCAAGTAGTGCTCGAGTATGTGAACAGGATCTTTCATGGCTGCTGTTCTTGACCTATGGGGGAGTCCTTAGGAGGAGTGTGAGTCAATGATGAAATTTGATTACAGACAGATAGTAACCTAGTTTTGGCTACATAGCCTGGCTGTGCCAAGATGAGCACCTAACTAATTCGGACTGAAGATAGTTCGGGTCGATGGAAAGAGTATGTAGCTCATTCACTCTGCATGCTGAAGCTAAAGCTATCAGGAAACATGTTTTGTATGATAATAACTTTAGCAAAGTGTGGGCTAAAAGATTCTCCACTGGGATGCCCTGGTCAGCAAACCTGACGTAGGAATGATCGTATCTCAAGCATGATCATGGCTGTTTGATTGAGGGGACTTGGAAAAGGACATCATTGTACATGCAACGTCATTTTTAAGGGTTGCATAAAATTATGGCCGAGTGGGATTAAGTCCTCTAACACACTGAATAATCAGAGGAGTTCCAAGAACTCTCTCAGTGAAATCCATGTCCTGTTGGAAATGGACTTGATGAGTTCAATGATCCAGATGATGCCATACCAGATTCAGGTTGGTGATAAACTCCATACCCAGATGAACATCAGGCTGGGATGGATGGAGGTTGGACTTTTCTCAGTTCACTAGAAAGCCTAGATTATGTAAAACTGAGAGAAGATCATTTCTGCCTTGGAGTAGAACAGAACTTATCATATGTTTCTGGAAGTCCGGTACTGTCAGAACAACCAATTGGTCGGCCTGGATGCTGGTAGTAAGACTGGCCGGCTATCACTGATACCAGCCATTCCAAGGGCTTGGCAAGATGAACAGATTTCTTACTGAAATCTCCATCAGAGTGAGAGTATGTCACTGACAGTACAGCTAAATGGACAGATCTGTCTCTAAAATGCACGTAAATCCTGGTTGGCCAGACTGTCCGATCAAAAAAGTTGCTGGAATGTGTCTCATGTCATGGAGTACTGGCCTTTGATAGTAACTGGGGCCAACTGTTTCGTGCTAACTTGTAAATGACATAATGAAGGTCAATGATAGTGTGGGTTAACATGATCTTTAATAGAAAAAGCCCACAAAAGTTGACATATTCACTCAGATTTGGTACATATTAGAAAAATAATGTAAAAGAGTGATTGTCCCACACAAAAAATGCAAAACGAAGGTTGGATGGTCCAGTCTGAACACTAAAATGGTTTGGATTATCTGAGGTAAAATGTATGATGTTATCAGTACAGTAGCGAAGCTAAAAACTAGTGACACCTGGTAGTGGAAAGGAGAGATAATGGGTAAGAGTTATTGCCCTTGACCCTATGAGATTGATAAAGACAATTTTCATCTTTAGTAGGCCAGATTTGCAAGGTAGCAGGCTAATATTCCTAATGTAATGTCATTGGGAAATGTACTTGAAGGAGAAATTAAAAGGTGTTTAGTACTATATATATTCATGAATCCAACTGCGAACTGTACAGACCCAGGTATGCCACTGCAAAAAGCTCTAGCCAATCTGGGTACATGCAGTTTGTTAGCAGCAATGAATGATGTGGGAGGTCATGGGTTCAATCCCCGGCCGAGTCATACCAAAGACTTACATAAATGGTACTAACATCTGCCTGGCTTGGCGCTCAGCATTAAGAGGTTAGTGTTTGGACTGGTCGGCCAGGTGTCAGGATAATATGATTTGGTGGGACATGATGCTACATGCCTGCGGCATGATGCCCCAGTGCTAGACATCACTATAAACTGCCACACTGTAGACATCATAGCGATATGACTGAAAAATTGTTAAAGATACGTTAAAAATCCGAATCACACACACACACACAAACAATAGAGATCCAGCTCAGCCACTGCAGAAAGCTCTAGCCAATCTGGGCACATGCAGTCTGTTAGGAGTAATCAATGAAACAAACAATAAAGACCCTAATCTGATGGACGGTGCATTATATGATGGCAGATAAAGGTTTGTATTGTTTGCAGTGGGACTCAAGTTATACATCAGTATATACAGTCCTACTCAAAACACATTTGGAGAATATCAACTACCTGCCAAATCCAGCTTTCCTTGCTAAAATCATATGCATTTCAACTTGCCAGGAAAAAAGTAAGATGAGAGTGGTCTCCTCTTTGAAAGAAGGGTTAGAACCAAATACTGTCAATCATCAGTTACTACCACTCTATGTCTTGAATAATCACTAATAAATAAAAAAATACTTTTGAGTAATTTTATTTACTGTTATAATTAGGTTCAGGGGTGAGAGGAAAGTGATAGAAAAAGTGTATGTTTATTTATTTAACATTGTGGTTAGGCTAGCAAGTATTGTATGTCAGACAGACAGACCTATTGTTTGATCCCTTTATTCCATATATGGTCAACATAAATAATTATTTTTTGTGTGTAAAATATTACAAGAATTATAGCAGGTGTGCAATAAGTGATTTTGCAATGAAAACCTTGTATATGAAGATCAGAAAAAGTTCCTTATTTCCAAAGACCCAGTTTCTTGAAATGAATGTGAACATAGTAAATTCACCATGCATGACAATGACCAGTAGTGATTGTAACGTATCTCTATACCATGTGCATTAATTTTCTTGATTACAGACTGTAAGATTAAACCATATATTAAATACTCTTTTTCTTTGCAACTGGGGGTTTGTACTTTTAGATGAAGTCGTTCTTAAACATAGTGCTTGGTTTCAACATAGTGAGATGTACTGTTAATTGAAGTAAACATCAGGACATGAGTTTGTGTAAAAATAGGGTGACCTAATTCATCATTGGCTGGCAGTTAAAGTACTTCAACTTCACCTTGGTGAAAAGTCAATGATTTCAAAATGATAGAGGAACCTCATTATGGTTTTTGGAATTGCATCTTAGTTTTTCATATGACCTGGAAATTAGATATTTCTAGCTTGATATCTGAAGAAGAAACAGTTGTGCTCAATTATTAGTTGAGAGGATTTGATTTATTTGCTTTAATTTCCCGCTGGCATTACAAGTTACTCATAAACTCTGAATTAAGTATTTTGGAATTACTGTGACATTTTGGATTATATCATTCTGATTCAATAAGACTATTGACACATCAGCACAACAGTTTGAACTTCATTTGGAATACCACTGGAACTCATTTAGAATACCCGATACTCTTGGACTTGTGATGGAACTGTAAGGACTATTCAGGATTTCATACACGATACTCTAATTTATGTTTAATTTTTCACTTTGAATTGTAAGAAAAAATATTATACTCTGAACTTTAAAAAACTTGTTCTTTTTCACTCTTTCTGCTAATTAATTTATAAGTCACTTTTATCCAGATTAGAAAGCACCAAAGACAAATCTGATCCATTTCGTCCTACCCCAATGTAGGTTTTCTTTCCTGGCAAGCACATGACTTTTCATAACTTCAATAGCTAAATTAGGTTCTATGCTGTTGATTCTACTGTTTACTCCTGAAAGGCTGCATACACCTAGATCTGCTGCCACAATATACAATGGCAGATCTAGGTCTCTGCAGTTGGACACAATTTATAAGTGAGCATATATGGTAATGCATTTGAAGAAGTAACAAGGATGTTCCATCTGACCTGAGTTGCTGCTGCAAGTTCCTCTTTTGATGGTTTTTCATTGAACACATTCCTTTCTGAATCAGCACTGGAACGAGAAAGCAAACAAACCATTGAAAACAACACAATAGCTGATTTTCATGCTAATGGTCCAAATGGATGTAAGTACATCCAACACTACATTTATAACCTAAGTACAGTTTAATGAATGAAATGGTGTTCCATTGTTAACATTGGCAAAAGGGTATCAAGGCACATTACTGTTCAAAATACATGAATAGCAAAAACACAAAATGAAAAGGAAGAATATCTATTTTCCTACAGTAAACCTTTAACTAAAACCCACATCCAAATAAAGACCACTTCCCAAAAGCAATCATATTTGTGAAGTCCCATTTACTATTTGAAAAAGCAAACTTAACCTGAAAATGGTCTAAATCGGTAAATCTTACGGCACAGTTATTTACATACATGTTTTCAGTCTTGACAGATAATTTAAGAGTATCTAGCAGAATTAGAATTGTTAAAACCTGCTGTGCAATCAGCATGAAACATAAATGCTACAGTCTGTTCTAGACATATATAAAAAATACTAATTTAATATTACAAGAGAGTGAACCATTGCAACTCACAATGTTTTTTTGATTAAGGTGTCACAAATATTTTGTACTGAACCAGTTTAATTCACAATATTGTTTTGATTATGATGGGTGAAATGAAGTAAGATCTACCATGAAGACCAGACAGAACAAACAGATAGACTGATTGACAAACAACCATAATCTGACTGGATCAGAGGTCCAAACGCTGTATACTGCACAAATTCTTTCAAATATGTACACAGAAGAACTGCTGATCGTGCATCACTGCAGCAGCTACATGGTGAATACTGTAGTTTTGTACAAGTCCTATTTGCAGCAATTAATTTTCATACAGAGAAAGATACATGTAACACCTTTTTGTATCATCTGGTGATCTTTTGGTAAAAATGTAAAAGCGGTTTTTCTTAAAGGCTGTACAAAAGAGAATGGGGTCGAGGTTGATGGTTTGCAGTATTGGGTTTTCTGATGCAGCAGTTTCCATGTCTGTTACACCTGGCTTCTTCTTCCCTGACCCCTGAAAGAGGCTAAGTTGTAGAAACCGTGCATTCTCTCGCTTCCCCAGGATCCTAACACACCTGTTGGTGTGAAGGTTGATAACTGAAAGGAAGTAAAACACAATTAGCCAAATAATGCTAATTCTAAACTATCATTCTATACACAGTGGAACGTCATATACAGTAATATTTAGACACAACAAAGCCTAAGTGACCAAAACATAAAAAGATATCTGAGTTTTGATATAACCAAGGAAAACTACTATATAATACACCCAAAAGAAAATTAGAATGCTTCATAATATACCAAATTTTGTTACATCTTGATTTATTATAAACAGCATTTTGTGTATAAACATGTTATTATTATTCAAAAATAAATTAGTACTGAATTACTGCCATTTACTGGCTTAATCAGAGTCATTATCAACATATACCATTGTAGTCAGTAAAGTATTTAGCATAAAGTCCACTATCCAACCATAATGGTTAGATCTCAGGGACTTCCTTAGTATCCATGCTATTCTGAGGAATGCTGCTTTCGCTAATAAGTGTGGATCTTGTGCCATTCCCAACTTTTACAGCATGCCGCTTAATTTGCGTGGTATAACTCTTAACACTCGTACCACAATTTGTGCAATCTCTTTCTACATATTCCCAGACAAGTCTTATTTCTTTAGCAAAGTAATTTTTCTTGTTGTTCTTATCTTGCAAAATGGGAGTCCCCTGGTACCACTCGGTCTATGATATACCATATATTCTCTCTTAGAAGTAAAGTCCAACTACAAGCAAGACAGACCCAAATGAGATTCTGCATAGTGTGCCAGCAGATCAGGGTCTATGTTGCTTGTTCTACTGATTACTCCTAAAAATCTGAATAAACCCAGATTTGCTGGCACATTATTGCAGATCTGGGTCTGTGCAATTTGCAGTTTAACTCAACTTATAAGTTCTTATTAACACAATGTACGGACTTCTGTTCTATATCCCATGGTTGGTCTAGGTAATGTAATCCTACACGCTGTTTAACTCCCGGTTCTTGGCCACATTTTCTGGTCTGTGATCGTACAATTTTGTATGTTTTAATTTCTTTGTCAGCTGCTAAAGTACTGTTATTAACATTTTATTGAACCAAGTTTGATACTCACCCTAGGTGAGCAAATTATTATTATTACAGTTTGAGTGATTTGTATATTACCAAGAAATGTTTAATACCAAAAATTTATTGCATAATTTTCAAAAGTTCATGTATAAGTCCATCTCAACTACAATGGACATACCTGTAGTAACATTTTAGACTGGCATGATTATTCTTTGAAAAATGTATTTGAAATTGTTTGTAATGGTGATTCAATTTTCAAACAACATACATTTGTTATAAAAGTATATTCTCAGGAAAAAAAGGATAACCAGCAGCTTTACCATGCACTGATAGGGTCAATATGTATTTAAATGTACCAGTTGGTGAATCATAAAAATCATTTTTATATGAAAACATTTCTTTTCAAAAACTTAAGGACTAGAAAATTACTTCTTTATTTCTTTGGATGGAAAGAAATTGTGAACAGTCATCAGTTTTTTATTAATCTGAAATTTTTGGTTGTTATGTTTTTCAATAACATACAGAAGTTCATAAACCTTATCAGGTGAGTAATTCAGAGCTTCACTCATATCTTCAACATATAGGTACAGAATGATAGCTAAAATACATTTCAAATTTATCTGGTCAAAGAGTATAAGACAAAAATATTTCTTTCCTTGCATTAATTGCACTGAACCAGAAATTTGTGATTCTATTCTGCCAATTATGAATAAGGTTAATAATTACACTTCTTAGTTCTTTCAATGACCATCATTATTTACTTAACTTCTGCAAAGGTGACAAAAGCATTAACCTTCACAAAAATCAAAAGAAATAATCAATTAAACATTACAACAAAGGAATGTTATAACAAAGCCTTTAGAATATGTAATAATAAAGAACTGGCCAGGTAAACTAAATTCAAATATTATAACAGAGAAATCATTTTATCCAAGAACATAACAAACTTTATTACTTGTTAGTAATTAATAAGATACCTGTGCATGCAATTTATGTTGCTGCTATAGTGATCCATCTTAAGCAGGCAAATAATGGCATACCTGTCCTGTTAAAGACCAGTAATGAACCTATCCCATTTCATGCACTCAATTCAACTTGATATTTATTTTGTCAGGCGATTCAACAACATTCAAAACAATTCCACAAAGAAGGTAATAAATTTAAGGCACAACAAAAATTATTTCTAATGAATTGAAGGTAATAAAGGCTAGCGATTTCTTTGAAGAAAAAAAACACTTTTATATGCTGGAATTTTTAAAAAAAGAGGAAAATGAAAAATAATCTCATTAGATCACTATAGAGACATAAATCTCAACTGATTAAACTATTTATCTTTAATTCCAAGCATGGTTGAGTACAAGATAAAATACCCAGTTTCATCAAAAACTGAAAAGCAAAATATATTTAAGATTAAGATTGGTATTCAGAAGAACTGCAAAATAAATGTAAAAACAAATGCAACTATTACTCACAAATGGAGATCAAGATGTATACTAATATCAACCTGATGCAAATAAATTATGTTTCCCCATGAATATATATCCAATCATATTAGTCTGAGAAAATTAATTTCATTAGCTAAAGAATCCAGCAATTTGTATAAAAATACAGATGAAGAGAAAAAAAGTCAATGCTCATGTAACATGTGATGATAGTATCTGCTTAAAGAAAATAGAGACATTTCCTTACTGAGTGGAAAAATCTGGATGAATCCAACTACAGCACCTAGCTCACTCATAAAGAGGTTCTGCTAGTCAGACTAGTTTGGTGGCCATCTAGACAGATAGCAGACAGTGGACATACCAGAGTAAATTCTTGTCTCTGCAAAGCTTGATCATGCAGATTAAAACTTGAGAAGGTTGAATGCATGTGCCTACCAATGGTTTCCATTATGTCTTTGATCAAATTACTGCATATGAATGCAAGGCGTGCAGACATAACTTTGATCTCATAAGATCTTCATGAGACATATCTGATATTTTGAGATTTTATACTACATCAAGTGCATCAAGTCAATATCTTCATGAGAAATATCTGATATTTTGAGACCTTATGCTACATCGAGTGTATCAAGTTGATATCTTCATGAGACATCTGATATTTTGAGATCTTAGTGTACAATGAGATTATCAAAACAAGATCTTCATGAGATTGATCTGCTATTTTGAGATCTTATACTACAATGAGTGTATGAAGTCAAGATCTTTATGAGACAAATCTGATATTGGAAATCTTAGAGTATATCGAGTATATCAAGTCAAGATCTTCCATGAAACATATCTGATATTTTGAAATCTTAGAGTATATCGAGTATATCAAGTCAAAACTTTCATGAGATGTATCTGATATTTTGAAATCTTAGAGTACATCAAGATCAAGTATATCAAGGCAAGACCTTCATGAGATGTATATGTTTCCCACCTGCTAGTTGTCTCCAGTGGATCAAATTTTCATGTTTATATTATTTTACAGTACAAAATCTGACTCCAAATAATTCTGGATTTTTTAATCCTGACTTTTCCAAATATATTGTGACTGATCATGCCCATCAGTCTGTATGCATCTGACTTTTCCAGATATATTGTGACTGATCATGCCCATCAGTCTGTATACATCTGACTTTTCCAGATATATTGTGACTGATCATGCCCATCAGTCTGTATGCACCTGACGTTTCCAGATATATTGTGACTGATCATGCCCATCAGTTTGTATGCACTTTGCGCATCAATTCTTCTATCAGTCAGTTCTCCTTGTCACATAAATTTTGTTTACACCAATGAAGGGAGAACAGTCATGAAATGGGGGGAAAAAATGATTTCAGGTCATCAATACAGCCCCAGTGGGAAAGTTATTGGTTGTGGAAGTGGTAGTGGCACTCTCAACGTTTCAAGGATTAATAAGATTCTGGTTTATCAAATGAACTATCTTCACTGAATAATATAATATTCAGTATATTTCATGAGGATAAGGGATGCAGCTTTTGTGTTTTCTTGACAATCACAGATCCTCATGTTCTTGATTCTGAGGGACATTAACATCTTGAGTAAAAATTATACAAATAGTAAATCTCTTACTGATATTGCATATGTTGAAAGATAACTGGTGGAAGAAGAACCCTGGAAAACCCCAGGAAGAACCATTAACCCATGAGAAGCTACTGGCAAGCTTTCTCACGTACCCACGTTTGACTCAAACCCACGCAGACATAGGTGAGATGGCAGTAATCTGGAATGATAAGTCCTCTAGATCACTCGGCCACTCAGGGTCCCGCATCAATTGTTATGAGCGAGAGAATGATAAGCTCTCTTAACAGTCCAACCAATCTACCTTGACATGGTAGCTACTGAAATATCTCAAACACCATGTAAAGAGAGAAAGCGAAAGTTAAGATCCTTTCTCTTACGTTAGACAGAACTATAAAGCTCTAACTGGGCAAAGAAGTCTATCTTGATCTTCTCCAGCACAAATATGACTGAGACTATAGATGTCAACAGGAACAAGAACTACCAAAGGTAGCTGATTCAAAGCTAGCAATCCTGAATTGCGAAGAAGAATCTTAATTAGCACTGAAAATATAAACAACACTTTTCTGCTGGTAAAACATGAATTTCACCACTTCTCCTCACAGATGCTATGAAGATAAGGAAGATTGTTGTAAGGGTTGTTCTTGAAAGAAGTTTGGAAAGCAACCAAAAACAGGACCTCTGGAGCCCAATGTGAACCTCTCCCTTGATAACTCGTGCACTGTGGGGTCCAAAAACACAGACTGCACTAAAAGTATAGACATTAGTTACTGAGGGACCTCCCAACAAATAAGTAATGCTGTCACTGCTTGACATCAAGAAAACCATGGGGGTGGGGGGAACTGGGCTGTTTAATAACCAAATATAATCATGTAGGAAATAAATAAAATTTAAAAAATTGTCAATAAAGCACTTTTCTAAAGAATTTGTTTAATTTTCTGTATAAATTGTTTTCATTTTCAAGATGCTCAACCTTTGAAAGATCAATAACATTATTTTAACTGGTTTCAACAACCTTCGCATGTATGCAAAAATACTGTGTATTATGTCATGGCTTATTATTGTTGTTGATTCACAACCAAACAAGATACCGTTTTCAAAAACTACGGACATTTATTTTATGAAACAACCATCAACACTGAAACTAGATTCTGTAAAATATGACAAGATATCAAAACATGGTCAGCACTTAATTACATTTTCAAAGAATCACTTGTGACATAGCTGTCCAATTGGAGTGACCTATTTCACATTTGAATACAAGAGGGTACATTGCATTTATGATGATTACACTTAAACAAAACTAAAATATAGAACTAAAAGATGAATTTCACTTGACAAAACTTATTTAATTGATATGTGTTTATTAAAGTGCTGCATTAGTGACATTTTCCTGGAAATTCATTAAATATTGTTATTTATGGTGAACTAAGAAAGCTGTTTGAGGAAATTCAGGATGTAGAACTGTAAGTATATTTTATTTTGCCATTCTTATCACCAGCTAAAGAAGAGAGTATAGTACTTATCAATTGTATGTTATTTGTAAGGACGTTAACTTGCGTCTTTTATATACTGTAGCTAGCCTAAATCCTAAACATTGTATCAACGCGGAATGTGCCAAAGCAGCTGCTATGTGGCAGTCCACGAAACATCTGTTTTAGTTCATTCAGAAACAAATTTAAACAACCACAACGTAAAGAGAATCTTACGCGAGTGTACATGATTTGTGTACAAATGAAAAGTGCTGGCGTCTGCGTCCATTAAAAATTTTTGGCTAACTTGAAAAATGACATTAAACATTAGAAAACAGGGGATAATTGGGATTTACAACTTTTGAAGCCAAAACATCTTTCAGTTCCAGTTCTGAGTAGATAATGAAGTTCTACCTCGGACGCCTGCTTAAAAGCATTAAAAAATATTAAAAAAATACCAAGTCACATGTTAATGCTAGCAAAAATAATTATTGATAGATTTTATTGCCTTGGCAAACACATGGCTAAGAATTTCAGGCAATATATAAGGCATTATCGATAGACATAATGTGTTCAACTTGTGCACAATGCAGTACAAGTTAAACAAAGAAACTGTGAATAAGACAAAATTCTGCTATATATGAAGCAAAAGCTAAACCAACATATAAAAACTAAAGGGTATTTATTGCACAGTAAATACAATCATATCTACCATAAATACTCATTTCACAACACAATTTGCATAATAGTGGGCATTTCCATTCAATCTGAAAAGATGATGATAATGATGATATAATGGATGCTGTGGAGAAATCAACTTCTAATGGCGTATGAAAAACAATGTTTTTCCACTTGCATACTTACTAAATGGCCTGACCCTTTTTTCTGTTCTGTGTACATGTATGTCTTCAAGCATTTTACCTTGGACTTTTTATTGCTTGAATTCCACTTTTGGAGTCTGCTGTTTGTTCATGTTACTTTAAACATAGTTTGGTTCCAATGATTCAATGCCTTTGGGCCACTACTGACATAATTTCAGTAATTTCACATTGTTTGCTCAGCTTCTAAAACCATCAAAATACACATTTTGTAGTTTGTCTTCTTTGACCACAAAATGTTTTTTTTTTTATTCACGGCAACTTCTTAATATGGATAATTGAGTCTAAATGTAATATGTTATCAACTACAGTAATGACAAAACAATATTGCCTTACACTAATAACCAACAATATTTGCTCAACATTCAGGAACGGGGCCCCGAATGGCCGAGTGGTCTAAAGCGCTCACCGTTACGGATCACTACTATCTCACCGCTATCTGCGTGGGTTAGAGTCTCGGGTTCGGCCAATGTGGGTATGTGAGAAAGCTTGCCAGAAGCTCCCCATGGGTCAGTGGTTCCTTCCGGCTTTTTTCTGGGTTCTTCCTCCACCATTAATACTGGCTGCCGTGTATAGCCTATCTTGTGCTGAAAAATGGCTTTAAACCCTACAACAACAACAACAGCACTTGATCAAAGTGTATTGGGTGGAGTCTTGTTCGCAGAAGTAACAACTGAAATTATTTATTTAGTTTTTCTTATCTTGAGACTTTCATATTTTTCCCCAATTATCAATGTACAAATTATTCTTAAGATAATGGAAACATACTGGTAATTGTTAAATACAGAGCATTTTTCTTGATTGTTATCGTTATTATGTGATTTAATGACGTTTTCCAAACACATTTTCTCATGAAAAAGCATTGACCGAGCCTGAGACTCAAACCCACACAGGCAGAGATGAGATGGCATCTGATCCGTAACAGTGAGTGCTTTAGACCACTCAGCCACTCTGAGTACCCTTTTTCTTCATTAGGTTTAAGATTCATTGTATACATCATTATGCAGTAATGTAACTTTGAAACTGAGCATGGTTTTTAAAAAAGATGGGAAATGGAAATAAAATTTGACATTATTACTGAGTACAGCAAAGGTCAGATGTATCAGAGATATTGATAGTAAAAACTTTACTTCCAATTACTGCCTTCATTACAGAAAACAAATTTGAAAGTAAATTGTTTCTCCAAGATCACCTACTCAATCACATTACTTTAGGAATATTTCCCTGTTATCTCATGAATCCAGCTCTACTAAAGAACAAAATTTGTCTTTTTTCTTCTCTCTCTCTCTCTCTCTCTGTCTATATATATATATATATATATATATATATATATATATATATATATATATATATATATATATATATATATATATATACACACACACACACACTCAAAGGGAGATAACTCTTGCCCATTACCCGATCTTGCCACTGCCAGGTGTCACTAGTTTTTAGATGAGCCATATACTATAGAGAATGCTTATATGGCAGGGTGGTTGGGAGACTTTTTAAGTAATGTTTTTGGGTAAGTATTCTCTGAGAAGCATAATTTACTTAAAAGTCTGCTATCTCCATCAAATACATCCCTCAATCAAATTACGTTAGGAGAATAGGTGATAGGATCGCATGCTTAGCATCTGACCTCTACCTCAGGTATCCTTCTAAGGATTCCCCATGAAAATTATAACCCGTTCTTCTAATTACACAAGTAACACTGCCTAGGGTCAATTTATCTGTGACCCCAACATATGGTAAAGATGATTAATGAAATCTTTTGACAAAATTATACAGGCAAATCCAGAGAAGCTGATAGTCTGTCTTTATTGTTTGACTTGGGTCTGATTGTCATCCAGGCTGCTGCCACTGGACCTACCAGATTCGAGGTATGCCTCTGTGAAACTAAATCTCTGGGATTAACACTCAAGAAGGTTGATTCTGCATGCCAGTCAACAGCTTCTATTAAAACCTCGGATTTGAAATATTATATTCAAATGGTAGGCTTGCAGAGAGCACTCCAATCCCATGAGCAGTATTCTTCATTAGGCAACTGCTTTGAGACCTCCAAGTATGCCAAGCCTATAACCCATTTCAGTCACGAAGGAATGGCTTGAAAGGTGAAACAGGGTTCACACACCATTCTTGTGACATAATTCAAGAACTTTTCAAGGGCTTTATCCAATTTTTTCAAGGACCCCAACGCACAGTGCACTTTAGGTATATACATCAATGACCACTTAAAGGATTAGTGGGAATGTGGTAATTTCCTGAAAGGAGCTTCCTTATATTTGTGCAATGGGATTGAGACTTTATAATAAAGAATAAAAACACCAGCAAATCTTAGAAGAATAACAACACTTTACTTCTATCAAAAACAATTGAATTCAGATCTGTATAAGTCAAATTTGTAGAATGTTTCATTATGGAGGTATAATTCATGATTATTTCACTCTCAAGTATATGGGAAATTAATTACTGTTTCTGACACCAATTGCGGTTGAACACACACTTCCCAAGTATTCTGTTCCATGTGAAATGGGTAAGCTCTCGCAGAAAAACACCCAGATAAATCTTCCACATTCTTAATGCCACATACATGTGTTTATCCTTTGGCATGTGTGAATGCAGTTTATGGAGATTGCCAAAGCCCACCTTCTCTCTCCGACACACTTCATGAGAACACATCAGCTGTCCTTGTATATAGAAATTTGCATAATTTATGTATACCTAAAGTTGTCCGTGTTGGACAAAATCGATTTTTGGAATAACTTTGATGCATGATACGATGCATTCACATGGCATCTTAAAATCACCTGCGGCGAAAGTATGCCGCATGTTGCTGCATCTAATTGTTTTATCTGCTGTCACATGATTGCTCATCAAAATTGTACAGGTCCATTTATATGTAGATGTAAGCACATTGTGTAGAAAGGTGCCTTTCTGTTAACATGCTTCCAGCTGTAATTTACACCTAAATTTAAGTTGCAACGCTGAAATAGTCAATAATAAATTTCCAGCAGACTGCTGATTTTTTGATCGTACACCGAAAATCAGAAGTTTGGACGTAAAATAAGAACAAATTGTGACCATTTTTGTGTATAGTTTTCACTATATTTTCTTTCTCGAGTTTGAATAGATGATTCACCATGATTTAAAGTAGAAAGATGTACCCTGCCACAAAAAATTAATTGACGAAGAAACACGATCGTTGAAAAAGACTCATGCACTTTTAATGCTCTCTATAATCAGATCCGCATGCAATTATAAATATCTGATTGGTTACGTGTTGTAAACCACCCAATAGCCAACAGTTTTATTTTTATTACATGATGTAATGGTATCAAAAGAAACTTTTGTACATTTGTTTGTCGATTAATTTTATATTTTTCAAGGACCAAGGCTTAGTTTCAATTACTTTTCAAGGTAAAAGCTATTTTCAAGTACTTTTCAACGATGAATCGAAATTAAAGTACTTTTCAAGGTAGTGTTTGAACCCTGTGAAATCCTGTTTCCTGGCTTTCACTGGAACAAAGAAGCATTTGTACATGCAATGGATTGTCTCCATGCATTTCAAGTAGTGCTCGAGTATGTGAACAGGATCTTTCATGGCTGCTGTTCTTGACCTATGGGGGAGTCCTTAGGAGGAGTGTGAGTCAATGATGAAATTTGATTACAGACAGATAGTAACCTAGTTTTGGCTACATAGCCTGGCTGTGCCAAGATGAGCACCAAACTAATTCGGACTGAAGATAGTTCGGGTCGATGGAAAGAGTATGTAGCTCATTCACTCTGCATGCTGAAGCTAAAGCTATCAGGAAACATGTTTTGTATGATAATAACTTTAGCAAAGTGTGGGCTAAAAGATTCTCCACTGGGATGCCCTGGTCAGCAAACCTGACGTAGGAATGATCGTATCTCAAGCATGATCATGGCTGTTTGATTGAGGGGACTTGGAAAAGGACATCATTGTACATGCAACGTCATTTTTAAGGGTTGCATAAAATTATGGCCGAGTGGGATTAAGTCCTCTAACACACTGAATAATCAGAGGAGTTCCAAGAACTCTCTCAGTGAAATCCATGTCCTGTTGGAAATGGACTTGATGAGTTCAATGATCCAGATGATGCCATACCAGATTCAGGTTGGTGATAAACTCCATACCCAGATGAACATCAGGCTGGGATGGATGGAGGTTGGACTTTTCTCAGTTCACTAGAAAGCCTAGATTATGTAAAACTGAGAGAAGATCATTTCTGCCTTGGAGTAGAACAGAACTTATCATATGTTTCTGGAAGTCCGGTACTGTCAGAACAACCAATTGGTTTGCTGATCATATGGTCGGCCTGGATGCTGGTAGTAAGACTGGCCGGCTATCACTGATACCAGCCATTCCAAGGGCTTGGCAAGATGAACAGATTTCTTACTGAAATCTCCATCAGAGTGAGAGTATGTCACTGACAGTACAGCTAAATGGACAGATCTGTCTCTAAAATGCACGTAAATCCTGGTTGGCCAGACTGTCCGATCAAAAAAGTTGCTGGAATGTGTCTCATGTCATGGAGTACTGGCCTTTGATAGTAACTGGGGCCAACTGTTTCGTGCTAACTTGTAAATGACATAATGAAGGTCAATGATAGTGTGGGTTAACATGATCTTTAATAGAAAAAGCCCACAAAAGTTGACATATTCACTCAGATTTGGTACATATTAGAAAAATAATGTAAAAGAGTGATTGTCCCACACAAAAAATGCAAAACGAAGGTTGGATGGTCCAGTCTGAACACTAAAATGGTTTGGATTATCTGAGGTAAAATGTATGATGTTATCAGTACAGTAGCGAAGCTAAAAACTAGTGACACCTGGTAGTGGAAAGGAGAGATAATGGGTAAGAGTTATTGCCCTTGACCCTATGAGATTGATAAAGACAATTTTCATCTTTAGTAGGCCAGATTTGCAAGGTAGCAGGCTAATATTCCTAATGTAATGTCATTGGGAAATGTACTTGAAGGAGAAATTAAAAGGTGTTTAGTACTATATATATTCATGAATCCAACTGCGAACTGTACAGACCCAGGTATGCCACTGCAAAAAGCTCTAGCCAATCTGGGTACATGCAGTTTGTTAGCAGCAATGAATGATGTGGGAGGTCATGGGTTCAATCCCCGGCCGAGTCATACCAAAGACTTACATAAATGGTACTAACATCTGCCTGGCTTGGCGCTCAGCATTAAGAGGTTAGTGTTTGGACTGGTCGGCCAGGTGTCAGGATAATATGATTTGGTGGGACATGATGCTACATGCCTGCGGCATGATGCCCCAGTGCTAGACATCACTATAAACTGCCACACTGTAGACATCATAGCGATATGACTGAAAAATTGTTAAAGATACGTTAAAAATCCGAATCACACACACACACACAAACAATAGAGATCCAGCTCAGCCACTGCAGAAAGCTCTAGCCAATCTGGGCACATGCAGTCTGTTAGGAGTAATCAATGAAACAAACAATAAAGACCCTAATCTGATGGACGGTGCATTATATGATGGCAGATAAAGGTTTGTATTGTTTGCAGTGGGACTCAAGTTATACATCAGTATATACAGTCCTACTCAAAACACATTTGGAGAATATCAACTACCTGCCAAATCCAGCTTTCCTTGCTAAAATCATATGCATTTCAACTTGCCAGGAAAAAAGTAAGATGAGAGTGGTCTCCTCTTTGAAAGAAGGGTTAGAACCAAATACTGTCAATCATCAGTTACTACCACTCTATGTCTTGAATAATCACTAATAAATAAAAAAATACTTTTGAGTAATTTTATTTACTGTTATAATTAGGTTCAGGGGTGAGAGGAAAGTGATAGAAAAAGTGTATGTTTATTTATTTAACATTGTGGTTAGGCTAGCAAGTATTGTATGTCAGACAGACAGACCTATTGTTTGATCCCTTTATTCCATATATGGTCAACATAAATAATTATTTTTTGTGTGTAAAATATTACAAGAATTATAGCAGGTGTGCAATAAGTGATTTTGCAATGAAAACCTTGTATATGAAGATCAGAAAAAGTTCCTTATTTCCAAAGACCCAGTTTCTTGAAATGAATGTGAACATAGTAAATTCACCATGCATGACAATGACCAGTAGTGATTGTAACGTATCTCTATACCATGTGCATTAATTTTCTTGATTACAGACTGTAAGATTAAACCATATATTAAATACTCTTTTTCTTTGCAACTGGGGGTTTGTACTTTTAGATGAAGTCGTTCTTAAACATAGTGCTTGGTTTCAACATAGTGAGATGTACTGTTAATTGAAGTAAACATCAGGACATGAGTTTGTGTAAAAATAGGGTGACCTAATTCATCATTGGCTGGCAGTTAAAGTACTTCAACTTCACCTTGTTGAAAAGTCAATGATTTCAAAATGATAGAGGAACCTCATTATGGTTTTTGGAATTGCATCTTAGTTTTTCATATGACCTGGAAATTAGATATTTCTAGCTTGATATCTGAAGAAGAAACAGTTGTGCTCAATTATTAGTTGAGAGGATTTGATTTATTTGCTTTAATTTCCCGCTGGCATTACAAGTTACTCATAAACTCTGAATTAAGTATTTTGGAATTACTGTGACATTTTGGATTATATCATTCTGATTCAATAAGACTATTGACACATCAGCACAACAGTTTGAACTTCATTTGGAATACCACTGGAACTCATTTAGAATACCCGATACTCTTGGACTTGTGATGGAACTGTAAGGACTATTCAGGATTTCATACACGATACTCTAATTTATGTTTAATTTTTCACTTTGAATTGTAAGAAAAAATATTATACTCTGAACTTTAAAAAACTTGTTCTTTTTCACTCTTTCTGCTAATTAATTTATAAGTCACTTTTATCCAGATTAGAAAGCACCAAAGACAAATCTGATCCATTTCGTCCTACCCCAATGTAGGTTTTCTTTCCTGGCAAGCACATGACTTTTCATAACTTCAATAGCTAAATTAGGTTCTATGCTGTTGATTCTACTGTTTACTCCTGAAAGGCTGCATACACCTAGATCTGCTGCCACAATATACAATGGCAGATCTAGGTCTCTGCAGTTGGACACAATTTATAAGTGAGCATATATGGTAATGCATTTGAAGAAGTAACAAGGATGTTCCATCTGACCTGAGTTGCTGCTGCAAGTTCCTCTTTTGATGGTTTTTCATTGAACACATTCCTTTCTGAATCAGCACTGGAACGAGAAAGCAAACAAACCATTGAAAACAACACAATAGCTGATTTTCATGCTAATGGTCCAAATGGATGTAAGTACATCCAACACTACATTTATAACCTAAGTACAGTTTAATGAATGAAATGGTGTTCCATTGTTAACATTGGCAAAAGGGTATCAAGGCACATTACTGTTCAAAATACATGAATAGCAAAAACACAAAATGAAAAGGAAGAATATCTATTTTCCTACAGTAAACCTTTAACTAAAACCCACATCCAAATAAAGACCACTTCCCAAAAGCAATCATATTTGTGAAGTCCCATTTACTATTTGAAAAAGCAAACTTAACCTGAAAATGGTCTAAATCGGTAAATCTTACGGCACAGTTATTTACATACATGTTTTCAGTCTTGACAGATAATTTAAGAGTATCTAGCAGAATTAGAATTGTTAAAACCTGCTGTGCAATCAGCATGAAACATAAATGCTACAGTCTGTTCTAGACATATATAAAAAATACTAATTTAATATTACAAGAGAGTGAACCATTGCAACTCACAATGTTTTTTTGATTAAGGTGTCACAAATATTTTGTACTGAACCAGTTTAATTCACAATATTGTTTTGATTATGATGGGTGAAATGAAGTAAGATCTACCATGAAGACCAGACAGAACAAACAGATAGACTGATTGACAAACAACCATAATCTGACTGGATCAGAGGTCCAAACGCTGTATACTGCACAAATTCTTTCAAATATGTACACAGAAGAACTGCTGATCGTGCATCACTGCAGCAGCTACATGGTGAATACTGTAGTTTTGTACAAGTCCTATTTGCAGCAATTAATTTTCATACAGAGAAAGATACATGTAACACCTTTTTGTATCATCTGGTGATCTTTTGGTAAAAATGTAAAAGCGGTTTTTCTTAAAGGCTGTACAAAAGAGAATGGCGTCGAGGTTGATGGTTTGCAGTATTGGGTTTTCTGATGCAGCAGTTTCCATGTCTGTTACACCTGGCTTCTTCTTCCCTGACCCCTGAAAGAGGCTAAGTTGTAGAAACCGTGCATTCTCTCGCTTCCCCAGGATCCTAACACACCTGTTGGTGTGAAGGTTGATAACTGAAAGGAAGTAAAACACAATTAGCCAAATAATGCTAATTCTAAACTATCATTCTATACACAGTGGAACGTCATATACAGTAATATTTAGACACAACAAAGCCTAAGTGACCAAAACATAAAAAGATATCTGAGTTTTGATATAACCAAGGAAAACTACTATATAATACACCCAAAAGAAAATTAGAATGCTTCATAATATACAAAATTTTGTTACATCTTGATTTATTATAAACAGCATTTTGTGTATAAACATGTTATTATTATTCAAAAATAAATTAGTACTGAATTACTGCCATTTACTGGCTTAATCAGAGTCATTATCAACATATTCCATTGTAGTCAGTAAAGTATTTAGCATAAAGTCCACTATCCAACCATAATGGTTAGATCTCAGGGACTTCCTTAGTATCCATGCTATTCTGAGGAATGCTGCTTTCGCTAATAAGTGTGGATCTTGTGCCATTCCCAACTTTTACAGCATGCCGCTTAATTTGCGTGGTATAACTCTTAACACTCGTACCACAATTTGTGCAATCTCTTTCTACATATTCCCAGACAAGTCTTATTTCTTTAGCAAAGTAATTTTTCTTGTTGTTCTTATCTTGCAAAATGGGAGTCCCCTGGTACCACTCGGTCTATGATATACCATATATTCTCTCTTAGAAGTAAAGTCCAACTACAAGCAAGACAGACCCAAATGAGATTCTGCATAGTGTGCCAGCAGATCAGGGTCTATGTTGCTTGTTCTACTGATTACTCCTAAAAATCTGAATAAACCCAGATTTGCTGGCACATTATTGCAGATCTGGGTCTGTGCAATTTGCAGTTTAACTCAACTTATAAGTTCTTATTAACACAATGTACGGACTTCTGTTCTATATCCCATGGTTGGTCTAGGTAATGTAATCCTACACGCTGTTTAACTCCCGGTTCTTGGCCACATTTTCTGGTCTGTGATCGTACAATTTTGTATGTTTTAATTTCTTTGTCAGCTGCTAAAGTACTGTTATTAACATTTTATTGAACCAAGTTTGATACTCACCCTAGGTGAGCAAATTATTATTATTACAGTTTGAGTGATTTGTATATTACCAAGAAATGTTTAATACCAAAAATTTATTGCATAATTTTCAAAAGTTCATGTATAAGTCCATCTCAACTACAATGGACATACCTGTAGTAACATTTTAGACTGGCATGATTATTCTTTGAAAAATGTATTTGAAATTGTTTGTAATGGTGATTCAATTTTCAAACAACATACATTTGTTATAAAAGTATATTCTCAGGAAAAAAAGGATAACCAGCAGCTTTACCATGCACTGATAGGGTCAATATGTATTTAAATGTACCAGTTGGTGAATCATAAAAATCATTTTTATATGAAAACATTTCTTTTCAAAAACTTAAGGACTAGAAAATTACTTCTTTATTTCTTTGGATGGAAAGAAATTGTGAACAGTCATCAGTTTTTTATTAATCTGAAATTTTTGGTTGTTATGTTTTTCAATAACATACAGAAGTTCATAAACCTTATCAGGTGAGTAATTCAGAGCTTCACTCATATCTTCAACATATAGGTACAGAATGATAGCTAAAATACATTTCAAATTTATCTGGTCAAAGAGTATAAGACAAAAATATTTCTTTCCTTGCATTAATTGCACTGAACCAGAAATTTGTGATTCTATTCTGCCAATTATGAATAAGGTTAATAATTACACTTCTTAGTTCTTTCAATGACCATCATTATTTACTTAACTTCTGCAAAGGTGACAAAAGCATTAACCTTCACAAAAATCAAAAGAAATAATCAATTAAACATTACAACAAAGAAATGTTATAACAAAGCCTTTAGAATATGTAATAATAAAGAACTGGCCAGGTAAACTAAATTCAAATATTATAACAGAGAAATCATTTTATCCAAGAACATAACAAACTTTATTACTTGTTAGTAATTAATAAGATACCTGTGCATGCAATTTATGTTGCTGCTATAGTGATCCATCTTAAGCAGGCAAATAATGGCATACCTGTCCTGTTAAAGACCAGTAATGAACCTATCCCATTTCATGCACTCAATTCAACTTGATATTTATTTTGTCAGGCGATTCAACAACATTCAAAACAATTCCACAAAGAAGGTAATAAATTTAAGGCACAACAAAAATTATTTCTAATGAATTGAAGGTAATAAAGGCTAGCGATTTCTTTGAAAAAAAAACCACTTTTATATGCTGGAATTTTTAAAAAAGAGGAAAATGAAAAATAATCTCATTAGATCACTATAGAGACATAAATCTCAACTGATTAAACTATTTATCTTTAATTCCAAGCATGGTTGAGTACAAGATAAAATACCCAGTTTCATCAAAAACTGAAAAGCAAAATATATTTAAGATTAAGATTGGTATTCAGAAGAACTGCAAAATAAATGTAAAAACAAATGCAACTATTACTCACAAATGGAGATCAAGATGTATACTAATATCAACCTGATGCAAATAAATTATGTTTCCCCATGAATATATATCCAATCATATTAGTCTGAGAAAATTAATTTCATTAGCTAAAGAATCCAGCAATTTGTATAAAAATACAGATGAAGAGAAAAAAAGTCAATGCTCATGTAACATGTGATGATAGTATCTGCTTAAAGAAAATAGAGACATTTCCTTACTGAGTGGAAAAATCTGGATGAATCCAACTACAGCACCTAGCTCACTCATAAAGAGGTTCTGCTAGTCAGACTAGTTTGGTGGCCATCTAGACAGATAGCAGACAGTGGACATACCAGAGTAAATTCTTGTCTCTGCAAAGCTTGATCATGCAGATTAAAACTTGAGAAGGTTGAATGCATGTGCCTACCAATGGTTTCCATTATGTCTTTGATCAAATTACTGCATATGAATGCAAGGCGTGCAGACATAACTTTGATCTCATAAGATCTTCATGAGACATATCTGATATTTTGAGATTTTATACTACATCAAGTGCATCAAGTCAATATCTTCATGAGAAATATCTGATATTTTGAGACCTTATGCTACATCGAGTGTATCAAGTTGATATCTTCCTGAGACATCTGATATTTTGAGATCTTAGTGTACAATGAGATTATCAAAACAAGATCTTCATGAGATTGATCTGCTATTTTGAGATCTTATACTACAATGAGTGTATGAAGTCAAGATCTTTATGAGACAAATCTGATATTGGAAATCTTAGAGTATATCGAGTATATCAAGTCAAGATCTTCCATGAAACATATCTGATATTTTGAAATCTTAGAGTATATCGAGTATATCAAGTCAAAACTTTCATGAGATGTATCTGATATTTTGAAATCTTAGAGTACATCAAGATCAAGTATATCAAGGCAAGACCTTCATGAGATGTATATGTTTCCCACCTGCTAGTTGTCTCCAGTGGATCAAATTTTCATGTTTATATTATTTTACAGTACAAAATCTGACTCCAAATAATTCTGGATTTTTTAATCCTGACTTTTCCAAATATATTGTGACTGATCATGCCCATCAGTCTGTATGCATCTGACTTTTCCAGATATATTGTGACTGATCATGCCCATCAGTCTGTATGCACCTGACGTTTCCAGATATATTGTGACTGATCATGCCCATCAGTTTGTATGCACTTTGCGCATCAATTCTTCTATCAGTCAGTTCTCCTTGTCACATAAATTTTGTTTACACCAATGAAGGGAGAACAGTCATGAAATGGGGGGAAAAAATGATTTCAGGTCATCAATACAGCCCCAGTGGGAAAGTTATTGGTTGTGGAAGTGGTAGTGGCACTCTCAACGTTTCAAGGATTAATAAGATTCTGGTTTATCAAATGAACTATCTTCACTGAATAATATAATATTCAGTATATTTCATGAGGATAAGGGATGCAGCTTTTGTGTTTTCTTGACAATCACAGATCCTCATGTTCTTGATTCTGAGGGACATTAACATCTTGAGTAAAAATTATACAAATAGTAAATCTCTTACTGATATTGCATATGTTGAAAGATAACTGGTGGAAGAAGAACCCTGGAAAACCCCAGGAAGAACCATTAACCCATGAGAAGCTACTGGCAAGCTTTCTCACGTACCCACGTTTGACTCAAACCCACGCAGACATAGGTGAGATGGCAGTAATCTGGAATGATAAGTCCTCTAGATCACTCGGCCACTCAGGGTCCCGCATCAATTGTTATGAGCGAGAGAATGATAAGCTCTCTTAACAGTCCAACCAATCTACCTTGACATGGTAGCTACTGAAATATCTCAAACACCATGTAAAGAGAGAAAGCGAAAGTTAAGATCCTTTCTCTTACGTTAGACAGAACTATAAAGCTCTAACTGGGCAAAGAAGTCTATCTTGATCTTCTCCAGCACAAATATGACTGAGACTATAGATGTCAACAGGAACAAGAACTACCAAACGTAGCTGATTCAAAGCTAGCAATCCTGAATTGCGAAGAAGAATCTTAATTAGCACTGAAAATATAAACAACACTTTTCTGCTGGTAAAACATGAATTTCACCACTTCTCCTCACAGATGCTATGAAGATAAGGAAGATTGTTGTAAGGGTTGTTCTTGAAAGAAGTTTGGAAAGCAACCAAAAACAGGACCTCTGGAGCCCAATGTGAACCTCTCCCTTGATAACTCGTGCACTGTGGGGTCCAAAAACACAGACTGCACTAAAAGTATAGACATTAGTTACTGAGGGACCTCCCAACAAATAAGTAATGCTGTCACTGCTTGACATCAAGAAAACCATGGGGGTGGGGGGAACTGGGCTGTTTAATAACCAAATATAATCATGTAGGAAATAAATAAAATTTAAAAAATTGTCAATAAAGCACTTTTCTAAAGAATTTGTTTAATTTTCTGTATAAATTGTTTTCATTTTCAAGATGCTCAACCTTTGAAAGATCAATAACATTATTTTAACTGGTTTCAACAACCTTCACATGTATGCAAAAATACTGTGTATTATGTCATGGCTTATTATTGTTGTTGATTCACAACCAAACAAGATACCGTTTTCAAAAACTACGGACATTTATTTTATGAAACAACCATCAACACTGAAACTAGATTCTGTAAAATATGACAAGATATCAAAACATGGTCAGCACTTAATTACATTTTCAAAGAATCACTTGTGACATAGCTGTCCAATTGGAGTGACCTATTTCACATTTGAATACAAGAGGGTACATTGCATTTATGATGATTACACTTAAACAAAACTAAAATATAGAACTAAAAGATGAATTTCACTTGACAAAACTTATTTAATTGATATGTGTTTATTAAAGTGCTGCATTAGTGACATTTTCCTGGAAATTCATTAAATATTGTTATTTATGGTGAACTAAGAAAGCTGTTTGAGGAAATTCAGGATGTAGAACTGTAAGTATATTTTATTTTGCCATTCTTATCACCAGCTAAAGAAGAGAGTATAGTACTTGTCAATTGTATGTTATTTGTAAGGACGTTAACTTGCGTCTTTTATATACTGTAGCTAGCCTAAATCCTAAACATTGTATCAACGCGGAATGTGCCAAAGCAGCTGCTATGTGGCAGTCCACGAAACATCTGTTTTAGTTCATTCAGAAACAAATTTAAACAACCACAACGTAAAGAGAATCTTACGCGAGTGTACATGATTTGTGTACAAATGAAAAGTGCTGGCGTCTGCGTCCATTAAACATTTTTGGCTAACTTGAAAAATGACATTAAACATTAGAAAACAGGGGATAATTGGGATTTACAACTTTTGAAGCCAAAACATCTTTCAGTTCCAGTTCTGAGTAGATAATGAAGTTCTACCTCGGACGCCTGCTTAAAAGCATTAAAAAATATTTAAAAAATACCAAGTCACATGTTAATGCTAGCAAAAATAATTATTGATAGATTTTATTGCCTTGGCAAACACATGGCTAAGAATTTCAGGCAATATATAAGGCATTATCGATAGACATAATGTGTTCAACTTGTGCACAATGCAGTACAAGTTAAACAAAGAAACTGTGAATAAGACAAAATTCTGCTATATATGAAGCAAAAGCTAAACCAACATATAAAAACTAAAGGGTATTTATTGCACAGTAAATACAATCATATCTACCATAAATACTCATTTCACAACACAATTTGCATAATAGTGGGCATTTCCATTCAATCTGAAAAGATGATGATAATGATGATATAATGGATGCTGTGGAGAAATCAACTTCTAATGGCGTATGAAAAACAATGTTTTTCCACTTGCATACTTACTAAATGGCCTGACCCTTTTTTCTGTTCTGTGTACATGTATGTCTTCAAGCATTTTACCTTGGACTTTTTATTGCTTGAATTCCACTTTTGGAGTCTGCTGTTTGTTCATGTTACTTTAAACATAGTTTGGTTCCAATGATTCAATGCCTTTGGGCCACTACTGACATAATTTCAGTAATTTCACATTGTTTGCTCAGCTTCTAAAACCATCAAAATACACATTTTGTAGTTTGTCTTCTTTGACCACAAAATGTTTTTTTTTTTATTCACGGCAACTTCTTAATATGGATAATTGAGTCTAAATGTAATATGTTATCAACTACAGTAATGACAAAACAATATTGCCTTACACTAATAACCAACAATATTTGCTCAACATTCAGGAACGGGGCCCCGAATGGCCGAGTGGTCTAAAGCGCTCACCGTTACGGATCACTACTATCTCACCGCTATCTGCGTGGGTTAGAGTCTCGGGTTCGGCCAATGTGGGTATGTGAGAAAGCTTGCCAGAAGCTCCCCATGGGTCAGTGGTTCCTTCCGGCTTTTTTCTGGGTTCTTCCTCCACCATTAATACTGGCTGCCGTGTATAGCCTATCTTGTGCTGAAAAATGGCTTTAAACCCTACAACAACAACAACAGCACTTGATCAAAGTGTATTGGGTGGAGTCTTGTTCGCAGAAGTAACAACTGAAATTATTTATTTAGTTTTTCTTATCTTGAGACTTTCATATTTTTCCCCAATTATCAATGTACAAATTATTCTTAAGATAATGGAAACATACTGGTAATTGTTAAATACAGAGCATTTTTCTTGATTGTTATCGTTATTATGGGATTTAATGACGTTTTCCAAACACATTTTCTCATGAAAAAGCATTGACCGAGCCTGAGACTCAAACCCACACAGGCAGAGATGAGATGGCATCTGATCCGTAACAGTGAGTGCTTTAGACCACTCAGCCACTCTGAGTACCCTTTTTCTTCATTAGGTTTAAGATTCATTGTATACATCATTATGCAGTAATGTAACTTTGAAACTGAGCATGGTTTTTAAAAAAGATGGGAAATGGAAATAAAATTTGACATTATTACTGAGTACAGCAAAGGTCAGATGTATCAGAGATATTGATAGTAAAAACTTTACTTCCAATTACTGCCTTCATTACAGAAAACAAATTTGAAAGTAAATTGTTTCTCCAAGATCACCTACTCAATCACATTACTTTAGGAATATTTCCCTGTTATCTCATGAATCCAGCTCTACTAAAGAACAAAATTTGTCTTTTTTCTTCTCTCTCTCTCTCTCTCTCTGTCTATATATATATATATATATATATATATATATATATATATATATATACACACACACACACATACACACACTCAAAGGGAGATAACTCTTGCCCATTACCCGATCTTGCCACTGCCAGGTGTCACTAGTTTTTAGATGAGCCATATACTATAGAGAATGCTTATATGGCAGGGTGGTTGGGAGACTTTTTAAGTAATGTTTTTGGGTAAGTATTCTCTGAGAAGCATAATTTACTTAAAAGTCTGCTATCTCCATCAAATACATCCCTCAATCAAATTACGTTAGGAGAATAGGTGATAGGATCGCATGCTTAGCATCTGACCTCTACCTCAGGTATCCTTCTAAGGATTCCCCATGAAAATTATAACCCGTTCTTCTAATTACACAAGTAACACTGCCTAGGGTCAATTTATCTGTGACCCCAACATATGGTAAAGATGATTAATGAAATCTTTTGACAAAATTATACAGGCAAATCCAGAGAAGCTGATAGTCTGTCTTTATTGTTTGACTTGGGTCTGATTGTCATCCAGGCTGCTGCCACTGGACCTACCAGATTCGAGGTATGCCTCTGTGAAACTAAATCTCTGGGATTAACACTCAAGAAGGTTGATTCTGCATGCCAGTCAACAGCTTCTATTAAAACCTCGGATTTGAAATATTATATTCAAATGGTAGGCTTGCAGAGAGCACTCCAATCCCATGAGCAGTATTCTTCATTAGGCAACTGCTTTGAGACCTCCAAGTATGCCAAGCCTATAACCCATTTCAGTCACGAAGGAATGGCTTGAAAGGTGAAACAGGGTTCACACACCATTCTTGTGACATAATTCAAGAACTTTTCAAGGGCTTTATCCAATTTTTTCAAGGACCCCAACGCACAGTGCACTTTAGGTATATACATCAATGACCACTTAAAGGATTAGTGGGAATGTGGTAATTTCCTGAAAGGAGCTTCCTTATATTTGTGCAATGGGATTGAGACTTTATAATAAAGAATAAAAACACCAGCAAATCTTAGAAGAATAACAACACTTTACTTCTATCAAAAACAATTGAATTCAGATCTGTATAAGTCAAATTTGTAGAATGTTTCATTATGGAGGTATAATTCATGATTATTTCACTCTCAGGTATATGGGAAATTAATTACTGTTTCTGACACCAATTGCGGTTGAACACACACCTCCCAAGTATTCTGTTCCATGTGAAATGGGTAAGCTCTCGCAGAAAAACACCCAGATAAATCTTCCACATTCTTAATGCCACATACATGTGTTTATCCTTTGGCATGTGTGAATGCAGTTTATGGAGATTGCCAAAGCCCACCTTCTCTCTCCGACACACTTCATGAGAACACATCAGCTGTCCTTGTATATAGAAATTTGCATAATTTATGTATACCTAAAGTTGTCCGTGTTGGACAAAATCGATTTTTGGAATAACTTTGATGCATGATACGATGCATTCACATGGCATCTTAAAATCACCTGCGGCGAAAGTATGCCGCATGTTGCTGCATCTAATTGTTTTATCTGCTGTCACATGATTGCTCATCAAAATTGTACAGGTCCATTTATATGTAGATGTAAGCACATTGTGTAGAAAGGTGCCTTTCTGTTAACATGCTTCCAGCTGTAATTTACACCTAAATTTAAGTTGCAACGCTGAAATAGTCAATAATAAATTTCCAGCAGACTGCTGATTTTTTGATCGTACACCGAAAATCAGAAGTTTGGACGTAAAATAAGAACAAATTGTGACCATTTTTGTGTATAGTTTTCACTATATTTTCTTTCTCGAGTTTGAATAGATGATTCACCATGATTTAAAGTAGAAAGATGTACCCTGCCACAAAAAATAAATTGACGAAGAAACATGATCGTTGAAAAAGACTCATGCACTTTTAATGCTCTCTATAATCAGATCCGCATGCAATTATAAATATCTGATTGGTTACGTGTTGTAAACCACCCAATAGCCAACAGTTTTATTTTTATTACATGATGTAATGGTATCAAAAGAAACTTTTGTACATTTGTTTGTCGATTAATTTTATATTTTTCAAGGACCAAGGCTTAGTTTCAATTACTTTTCAAGGTAAAAGCTATTTTCAAGTACTTTTCAACGATGAATCGAAATTAAAGTACTTTTCAAGGTAGTGTTTGAACCCTGTGAAATCCTGTTTCCTGGCTTTCACTGGAACAAAGAAGCATTTGTACATGCAATGGATTGTCTCCATGCATTTCAAGTAGTGCTCGAGTATGTGAACAGGATCTTTCATGGCTGCTGTTCTTGACCTATGGGGGAGTCCTTAGGAGGAGTGTGAGTCAATGATGAAATTTGATTACAGACAGATAGTAACCTAGTTTTGGCTACATAGCCTGGCTGTGCCAAGATGAGCACCAAACTAATTCAGACTGAAGATAGTTCGGGTCGATGGAAAGAGTATGTAGCTCATTCACTCTGCATGCTGAAGCTAAAGCTATCAGGAAACATGTTTTGTATGATAATAACTTTAGCAAAGTGTGGGCTAAAAGATTCTCCACTGGGATGCCCTGGTCAGCAAACCTGACGTAGGAATGATCGTATCTCAAGCATGATCATGGCTGTTTGATTGAGGAGACTTGGAAAAGGACATCATTGTACATGCAACGTCATTTTTAAGGGTTGCATAAAATTATGGCCGAGTGGGATTAAGTCCTCTAACACACTGAATAATCAGAGGAGTTCCAAGAACTCTCTCAGTGAAATCCATGTCCTGTTGGAAATGGACTTGATGAGTTCAATGATCCAGATGATGCCATACCAGATTCAGGTTGGTGATAAACTCCATACCCAGATGAACATCAGGCTGGGATGGATGGAGGTTGGACTTTTCTCAGTTCACTAGAAAGCCTAGATTATGTAAAACTGAGAGAAGATCATTTCTGCCTTGGAGTAGAACAGAACTTATCATATGTTTCTGGAAGTCCGGTACTGTCAGAACAACCAATTGGTTTGCTGATCATATGGTCGGCCTGGATGCTGGTAGTAAGACTGGCCGGCTATCACTGATACCAGCCATTCCAAGGGCTTGGCAAGATGAACAGATTTCTTACTGAAATCTCCATCAGAGTGAGAGTATGTCACTGACAGTACAGCTAAATGGACAGATCTGTCTCTAAAATGCACGTAAATCCTGGTTGGCCAGACTGTCCGATCAAAAAAGTTGCTGGAATGTGTCTCATGTCATGGAGTACTGGCCTTTGATAGTAACTGGGGCCAACTGTTTCGTGCTAACTTGTAAATGACATAATGAAGGTCAATGATAGTGTGGGTTAACATGATCTTTAATAGAAAAAGCCCACAAAAGTTGACATATTCACTCAGATTTGGTACATATTAGAAAAATAATGTAAAAGAGTGATTGTCCCATACAAAAAATGCAAAACGAAGGTTGGATGGTCCAGTCTGAACACTAAAATGGTTTGGATTATCTGAGGTAAAATGTATGATGTTATCAGTACAGTAGCGAAGCTAAAAACTAGTGACACCTGGTAGTGGAAAGGAGAGATAATGGGTAAGAGTTATTGCCCTTGACCCTATGAGATTGATAAAGACAATTTTCATCTTTAGTAGGCCAGATTTGCAAGGTAGCAGGCTAATATTCCTAATGTAATGTCATTGGGAAATGTACTTGAAGGAGAAATTAAAAGGTGTTTAGTACTATATATATTCATGAATCCAACTGCGAACTGTACAGACCCAGGTATGCCACTGCAGAAAGCTCTAGCCAATCTGGGTACATGCAGTTTGTTAGCAGCAATGAATGATGTGGGAGGTCATGGGTTCAATCCCCGGCCGAGTCATACCAAAGACTTACATAAATGGTACTAACATCTGCCTGGCTTGGCGCTCAGCATTAAGAGGTTAGTGTTTGGACTGGTCGGCCAGGTGTCAGGATAATATGATTTGGTGGGACATGATGCTACATGCCTGCGGCATGATGCCCCAGTGCTAGACATCACTATAAACTGCCACACTGTAGACATCATAGCGATATGACTGAAAAATTGTTAAAGATACGTTAAAAATCCGAATCACACACACACACACACAAACAATAGAGATCCAGCTCAGCCACTGCAGAAAGCTCTAGCCAATCTGGGCACATGCAGTCTGTTAGGAGTAATCAATGAAACAAACAATAAAGACCCTAATCTGATGGACGGTGCATTATATGATGGCAGATAAAGGTTTGTATTGTTTGCAGTGGGACTCAAGTTATACATCAGTATATACAGTCCTACTCAAAACACATTTGGAGAATATCAACTACCTGCCAAATCCAGCTTTCCTTGCTAAAATCATATGCATTTCAACTTGCCAGGAAAAAAGTAAGATGAGAGTGGTCTCCTCTTTGAAAGAAGGGTTAGAACCAAATACTGTCAATCATCAGTTACTACCACTCTATGTCTTGAATAATCACTAATAAATAAAAAAATACTTTTGAGTAATTTTATTTACTGTTATAATTAGGTTCAGGGGTGAGAGGAAAGTGATAGAAAAAGTGTATGTTTATTTATTTAACATTGTGGTTAGGCTAGCAAGTATTGTATGTCAGACAGACAGACCTATTGTTTGATCCCTTTATTCCATATATGGTCAACATAAATAATTATTTTTTGTGTGTAAAATATTACAAGAATTATAGCAGGTGTGCAATAAGTGATTTTGCAATGAAAACCTTGTATATGAAGATCAGAAAAAGTTCCTTATTTCCAAAGACCCAGTTTCTTGAAATGAATGTGAACATAGTAAATTCACCATGCATGACAATGACCAGTAGTGATTGTAACGTATCTCTATACCATGTGCATTAATTTTCTTGATTACAGACTGTAAGATTAAACCATATATTAAATACTCTTTTTCTTTGCAACTGGGGGTTTGTACTTTTAGATGAAGTCGTTCTTAAACATAGTGCTTGGTTTCAACATAGTGAGATGTACTGTTAATTGAAGTAAACATCAGGACATGAGTTTGTGTAAAAATAGGGTGACCTAATTCATCATTGGCTGGCAGTTAAAGTACTTCAACTTCACCTTGTTGAAAAGTCAATGATTTCAAAATGATAGAGGAACCTCATTATGGTTTTTGGAATTGCATCTTAGTTTTTCATATGACCTGGAAATTAGATATTTCTAGCTTGATATCTGAAGAAGAAACAGTTGTGCTCAATTATTAGTTGAGAGGATTTGATTTATTTGCTTTAATTTCCCGCTGGCATTACAAGTTACTCATAAACTCTGAATTAAGTATTTTGGAATTACTGTGACATTTTGGATTATATCATTCTGATTCAATAAGACTATTGACACATCAGCACAACAGTTTGAACTTCATTTGGAATACCACTGGAACTCATTTAGAATACCCGATACTCTTGGACTTGTGATGGAACTGTAAGGACTATTCAGGATTTCATACACGATACTCTAATTTATGTTTAATTTTTCACTTTGAATTGTAAGAAAAAATATTATACTCTGAACTTTAAAAAACTTGTTCTTTTTCACTCTTTCTGCTAATTAATTTATAAGTCACTTTTATCCAGATTAGAAAGCACCAAAGACAAATCTGATCCATTTCGTCCTACCCCAATGTAGGTTTTCTTTCCTGGCAAGCACATGACTTTTCATAACTTCAATAGCTAAATTAGGTTCTATGCTGTTGATTCTACTGTTTACTCCTGAAAGGCTGCATACACCTAGATCTGCTGCCACAATATACAATGGCAGATCTAGGTCTCTGCAGTTGGACACAATTTATAAGGGAGCATATATGGTAATGCATTTGAAGAAGTAACAAGGATGTTCCATCTGACCTGAGTTGCTGCTGCAAGTTCCTCTTTTGATGGTTTTTCATTGAACACATTCCTTTCTGAATCAGCACTGGAACGAGAAAGCAAACAAACCATTGAAAACAACACAATAGCTGATTTTCATGCTAATGGTCCAAATGGATGTAAGTACAACCAACACTATATTTATAACCTAAGTACAGTTTAATGAATGAAATGGTGTTCCATTGTTAACATTGGCAAAAGGGTATCAAGGCACATTACTGTTCAAAATACATGAATAGCAAAAACACAAAATGAAAAGGAAGAATATCTATTTTCCTACAGTAAACCTTTAACTAAAACCCACATCCAAATAAAGACCACTTCCCAAAAGCAATCATATTTGTGAAGTCCCATTTACTATTTGAAAAAGCAAACTTAACCTGAAAATGGTCTAAATCGGTAAATCTTACGGCACAGTTATTTACATACATGTTTTCAGTCTTGACAGATAATTTAAGAGTATCTAGCAGAATTAGAATTGTTAAAACCTGCTGTGCAATCAGCATGAAACATAAATGCTACAGTCTGTTCTAGACATATATAAAAAATACTAATTTAATATTACAAGAGAGTGAACCATTGCAACTCACAATGTTTTTTTGATTAAGGTGTCACAAATATTTTGTACTGAACCAGTTTAATTCACAATATTGTTTTGATTATGATGGGTGAAATGAAGTAAGATCTACCATGAAGACCAGACAGAACAAACAGATAGACTGATTGACAAACAACCATAATCTGACTGGATCAGAGGTCCAAACGCTGTATACTGCACAAATTCTTTCAAATATGTACACAGAAGAACTGCTGATCGTGCATCACTGCAGCAGCTACATGGTGAATACTGTAGTTTTGTACAAGTCCTATTTGCAGCAATTAATTTTCATACAGAGAAAGATACATGTAACACCTTTTTGTATCATCTGGTGATCTTTTGGTAAAAATGTAAAAGCGGTTTTTCTTAAAGGCTGTACAAAAGAGAATGGGGTCGAGGTTGATGGTTTGCAGTATTGGGTTTTCTGATGCAGCAGTTTCCATGTCTGTTACACCTGGCTTCTTCTTCCCTGACCCCTGAAAGAGGCTAAGTTGTAGAAACCGTGCATTCTCTCGCTTCCCCAGGATCCTAACACACCTGTTGGTGTGAAGGTTGATAACTGAAAGGAAGTAAAACACAATTAGCCAAATAATGCTAATTCTAAACTATCATTCTATACACAGTGGAACGTCATATACAGTAATATTTAGACACAACAAAGCCTAAGTGACCAAAACATAAAAAGATATCTGAGTTTTGATATAACCAAGGAAAACTACTATATAATACACCCAAAAGAAAATTAGAATGCTTCATAATATACCAAATTTTGTTACATCTTGATTTATTATAAACAGCATTTTGTGTATAAACATGTTATTATTATTCAAAAATAAATTAGTACTGAATTACTGCCATTTACTGGCTTAATCAGAGTCATTATCAACATATTCCATTGTAGTCAGTAAAGTATTTAGCATAAAGTCCACTATCCAACCATAATAGTTAGATCTCAGGGACTTCCTTAGTATCCATGCTATTCTGAGGAATGCTGCTTTCGCTAATAAGTGTGGATCTTGTGCCATTCCCAACTTTTACAGCATGCCGCTTAATTTGCGTGGTATAACTCTTAACACTCGTACCACAATTTGTGCAATCTCTTTCTACATATTCCCAGACAAGTCTTATTTCTTTAGCAAAGTAATTTTTCTTGTTGTTCTTATCTTGCAAAATGGGAGTCCCCTGGTACCACTCGGTCTATGATATACCATATATTCTCTCTTAGAAGTAAAGTCCAACTACAAGCAAGACAGACCCAAATGAGATTCTGCATAGTGTGCCAGCAGATCAGGGTCTATGTTGCTTGTTCTACTGATTACTCCTAAAAATCTGAATAAACCCAGATTTGCTGGCACATTATTGCAGATCTGGGTCTGTGCAATTTGCAGTTTAACTCAACTTATAAGTTCTTATTAACACAATGTACGGACTTCTGTTCTATATCCCATGGTTGGTCTAGGTAATGTAATCCTACACGCTGTTTAACTCCCGGTTCTTGGCCACATTTTCTGGTCTGTGATCGTACAATTTTGTATGTTTTAATTTCTTTGTCAGCTGCTAAAGTACTGTTATTAACATTTTATTGAACCAAGTTTGATACTCACCCTAGGTGAGCAAATTATTATTATTACAGTTTGAGTGATTTGTATATTACCAAGAAATGTTTAATACCAAAAATTTATTGCATAATTTTCAAAAGTTCATGTATAAGTCCATCTCAACTACAATGGACATACCTGTAGTAACATTTTAGACTGGCATGATTATTCTTTGAAAAATGTATTTGAAATTGTTTGTAATGGTGATTCAATTTTCAAACAACATACATTTGTTATAAAAGTATATTCTCAGGAAAAAAAGGATAACCAGCAGCTTTACCATGCACTGATAGGGTCAATATGTATTTAAATGTACCAGTTGGTGAATCATAAAAATCATTTTTATATGAAAACATTTCTTTTCAAAAACTTAAGGACTAGAAAATTACTTCTTTATTTCTTTGGATGGAAAGAAATTGTGAACAGTCATCAGTTTTTTATTAATCTGAAATTTTTGGTTGTTATGTTTTTCAATAACATACAGAAGTTCATAAACCTTATCAGGTGAGTAATTCAGAGCTTCACTCATATCTTCAACATATAGGTACAGAATGATAGCTAAAATACATTTCAAATTTATCTGGTCAAAGAGTATAAGACAAAAATATTTCTTTCCTTGCATTAATTGCACTGAACCAGAAATTTGTGATTCTATTCTGCCAATTATGAATAAGGTTAATAATTACACTTCTTAGTTCTTTCAATGACCATCATTATTTACTTAACTTCTGCAAAGGTGACAAAAGCATTAACCTTCACAAAAATCAAAAGAAATAATCAATTAAACATTACAACAAAGGAATGTTATAACAAAGCCTTTGGAATATGTAATAATAAAGAAGTGGCCAGGTAAACTAAATTCAAATATTATAACAGAGAAATCATTTTATCCAAGAACATAACAAACTTTATTACTTGTTAGTAATTAATAAGATACCTGTGCATGCAATTTATGTTGCTGCTATAGTGATCCATCTTAAGCAGGCAAATAATGGCATACCTGTCCTGTTAAAGACCAGTAATGAACCTATCCCATTTCATGCACTCAATTCAACTTGATATTTATTTTGTCAGGCGATTCAACAACATTCAAAACAATTCCACAAAGAAGGTAATAAATTTAAGGCACAACAAAAATTATTTCTAATGAATTGAAGGTAATAAAGGCTAGCGATTTCTTTGAAAAAAAAAACACTTTTATATGCTGGAATTTTTAAAAAAAGAGGAAAATGAAAAATAATCTCATTAGATCACTATAGAGACATAAATCTCAACTGATTAAACTATTTACCTTTAATTCCAAGCATGGTTGAGTACAAGATAAAATACCCAGTTTCATCAAAAACTGAAAAGCAAAATATATTTAAGATTAAGATTGGTATTCAAAAGAACTGCAAAATAAATGTAAAAACAAATGCAACTATTACTCACAAATGGAGATCAAGATGTATACTAATATCAACCTGATGCAAATAAATTATGTTTCCCCATGAATATATACCCAATCATATTAGTCTGAGAAAATTAATTTCATTAGCTAAAGAATCCAGCAATTTGTATAAAAATACAGATGAAGAGAAAAAAAGTCAATGCTCATGTAACATGTGATGATAGTATCTGCTTAAAGAAAATAGAGACATTTCCTTACTGAGTGGAAAAATCTGGATGAATCCAACTACAGCACCTAGCTCACTCATAAAGAGGTTCTGCTAGTCAGACTAGTTTGGTGGCCATCTAGACAGATAGCAGACAGTGGACATACCAGAGTAAATTCTTGTCTCTGCAAAGCTTGATCATGCAGATTAAAACTTGAGAAGGTTGAATGCATGTGCCTACCAATGGTTTCCGTTATGTCTTGGATCAAATTACTGCATATGAATGCAAGGCGTGCAGAGATAACTTTGATCTCATAAGATCTTCATGAGACATATCTGATATTTTGAGATTTTATACTACATCAAGTGCATCAAGTCAATATCTTCATGAGAAATATCTGATATTTTGAGACCTTATGCTACATCGAGTGTATCAAGTTGATATCTTCATGAGACATCTGATATTTTGAGATCTTAGTGTACAATGAGATTATCGAAACAAGATCTTCATGAGATTGATCTGCTATTTTGAGATCTTATACTACAATGAGTGTATGAAGTCAAGATCTTTATGAGACAAATCTGATATTGGAAATCTTAGAGTATATCGGGTATATCAAGTCAAGATCTTCCATGAAACATATCTGATATTTTGAAATCTTAGAGTACATCGAGTATATCAAGTCAAAACTTTCATGAGATGTATCTGATATTTTGAAATCTTAGAGTACATCAAGATCAAGTATATCAAGGCAAGACCTTCATGAGATGTATATGTTTCCCACCTGCTAGTTGTCTCCAGTGGATCAAATTTTCATGTTTATATTATTTTACAGTACAAAATCTGACTCCAAATAATTCTGGATTTTTTAATCCTGACTTTTCCAAATATATTGTGACTGATCATGCCCATCAGTCTGTATGCATCTGACTTTTCCAGATATATTGTGACTGATCATGCCCATCAGTCTGTATACATCTGACTTTTCCAGATATATTGTGACTGATCATGCCCATCAGTCTGTATGCACCTGACGTTTCCAGATATATTGTGACTGATCATGCCCATCAGTTTGTATGCACTTTGCGCATCAATTCTTCTATCAGTCAGTTCTCCTTGTCACATAAATTTTGTTTGCACCAATGAAGGGAGAACAGTCATGAAATGGGGGGAAAAAATGATTTCAGGTCATCAATACAGCCCCAGTGGGAAAGTTATTGGTTGTGGAAGTGGTAGTGGCACTCTCAACGTTTCAAGGATTAATAAGATTCTGGTTTATCAAATGAACTATCTTCACTGAATAATATAATATTCAGTATATTTCATGAGGATAAGGGATGCAGCTTTTGTGTTTTCTTGACAATCACAGATCCTCATGTTCTTGATTCTGAGGGACATTAACATCTTGAGTAAAAATTATACAAATAGTAAATCTCTTACTGATATTGCATATGTTGAAAGATAACTGGTGGAAGAAGAACCCTGGAAAACCCCAGGAAGAACCATTAACCCATGAGAAGCTACTGGCAAGCTTTCTCACGTACCCACGTTTGACTCAAACCCACGCAGACATAGGTGAGATGGCAGTAATCTGGAATGATAAGTCCTCTAGATCACTCGGCCACTCAGGGTCCCGCATCAATTGTTATGAGCGAGAGAATGATAAGCTCTCTTAACAGTCCAACCAATCTACCTTGACATGGTAGCTACTGAAATATCTCAAACACCATGTAAAGAGAGAAAGCGAAAGTTAAGATCCTTTCTCTTACGTTAGACAGAACTATAAAGCTCTAACTGGGCAAAGAAGTCTATCTTGATCTTCTCCAGCACAAATATGACTGAGACTATAGATGTCAACAGGAACAAGAACTACCAAAGGTAGCTGATTCAAAGCTAGCAATCCTGAATTGCGAAGAAGAATCTTAATTAGCACTGAAAATATAAACAACACTTTTCTGCTGGTAAAGCATGAATTTCACCACTTCTCCTCACAGATGCTATGAAGATAAGGAAGATTGTTGTAAGGGTTGTTCTTGAAAGAAGTTTGGAAAGCAACCAAAAACAGGACCTCTGGAGCCCAATGTGAAACTCTCCCTTGATAACTCGTGCACTGTGGGGTCCAAAAACACAGACTGCACTAAAAGTATAGACATTAGTTACTGAGGGACCTCCCAACAAATAAGTAATGCTGTCACTGCTTGACATCAAGAAAACCATGGGGGTGGGGGGGAACTGGGCTGTTTAATAACCAAATATAATCATGTAGGAAATAAATAAAATTTAAAAAATTGTCAATAAAGCACTTTTCTAAAGAATTTGTTTAATTTTCTGTATAAATTGTTTTCATTTTCAAGATGCTCAACCTTTGAAAGATCAATAACATTATTTTAACTGGTTTCAACAACCTTCACATGTATGCAAAAATACTGTGTATTATGTCATGGCTTATTATTGTTGTTGATTCACAACCAAACAAGATACCGTTTTCAAAAACTACGGACATTTATTTTATGAAACAACCATCAACACTGAAACTAGATTCTGTAAAATATGACAAGATATCAAAACATGGTCAGCACTTAATTACATTTTCAAAGAATCACTTGTGACATAGCTGTCCAATTGGAGTGACCTATTTCACATTTGAATACAAGAGGGTACATTGCATTTATGATGATTACACTTAAACAAAACTAAAATATAGAACTAAAAGATGAATTTCACTTGACAAAACTTATTTAATTGATATGTGTTTATTAAAGTGCTGCATTAGTGACATTTTCCTGGAAATTCATTAAATATTGTTATTTATGGTGAACTAAGAAAGCTGTTTGAGGAAATTCAGGATGTAGAACTGTAAGTATATTTTATTTTGCCATTCTTATCACCAGCTAAAGAAGAGAGTATATGACTTGTCACTTGTATGTTATTTGTAAGGACGTTAACTTGCGTCTTTTATATACTGTAGCTAGCCTAAATCCTAAACATTGTATCAACGCGGAATGTGCCAAAGCAGCTGCTATGTGGCAGTCCACGAAACATCTGTTTTAGTTCATTCAGAAACAAATTTAAACAACCACAACGTAAAGAGAATCTTACGCGAGTGTACATGATTTGTGTACAAATGAAAAGTGCTGGCGTCTGCGTCCATTAAACTTTTTTGGCTAACTTGAAAAATGACATTAAACATTAGAAAACAGGGGATAATTGGGATTTACAACTTTTGAAGCCAAAACATCTTTCAGTTCCAGTTCTGAGTAGATAATGAAGTTCTACCTCGGACGCCTGCTTAAAAGCATTAAAAAATATTTAAAAAATACCAAGTCACATGTTAATGCTAGCAAAAATAATTATTGATAGATTTTATTGCCTTGGCAAACACATGGCTAAGAATTTCAGGCAATATATATATCGATAGACATAATGTGTTCAACTTGTGCACAATGCAGTACAAGTTAAACAAAGAAACTGTGAATAAGACAAAATTCTGCTATATATGAAGCAAAAGCTAAACCAACATATAAAAACTAAAGGGTATTTATTGCACAGTAAATACAATCATATCTACCATAAATACTCATTTCACAACACAATTTGCATAATGGTGGGCATTTCCATTCAATCTGAAAAGATGATGATAATGATGATATAATGGATGCTGTGGAGAAATTAACTTCTAATGGCGTATGAAAAACAATGTTTTTCCACTTGCATACTTACTAAATGGCCTGACCCTTTTTTCTGTTCTGTGTACAAGTATGTCTTCAAGCATTTTACCTTGGACTTTTTATTGCTTGAATTCCACTTTTGGAGTCTGCTGTTTGTTCATGTTACTTTAAACATAGTTTGGTTCCAATGATTCAATGCCTTTGGGCCACTACTGACATAATTTCAGTAATTTCACATTGTTTGCTCAGCTTCTAAAACCATCAAAATACACATTTTGTAGTTTGTCTTCTTTGACCACAAAATGTTTTTTTTTTTATTCACGGCAACTTCTTAATATGGATAATTGAGTCTAAATGTAATATGTTATCAACTACAGTAATGACAAAACAATATTGCCTTACACTAATAACCAACAATATTTGCTCAACATTCAGGAACGGGGCCCCGAATGGCCGAGTGGTCTAAAGCGCTCACCGTTACGGATCACTACTATCTCACCGCTATCTGCGTGGGTTAGAGTCTCGGGTTCGGCCAATGTGGGTATGTGAGAAAGCTTGCCAGAAGCTCCCCATGGGTCAGTGGTTCCTTCCGGCTTTTTTCTGGGTTCTTCCTCCACCATTAATACTGGCTGCCGTGTATAGCCTATCTTGTGCTGAAAAATGGCTTTAAACCCTACAACAACAACAACAGCACTTGATCAAAGTGTATTGGGTGGAGTCTTGTTCGCAGAAGTAACAACTGAAATTATTTATTTAGTTTTTCTTATCTTGAGACTTTCATATTTTTCCCCAATTATCAATGTACAAATTATTCTTAAGATAATGGAAACATACTGGTAATTGTTAAATACAGAGCATTTTTCTTGATTGTTATCGTTATTATGGGATTTAATGACGTTTTCCAAACACATTTTCTCATGAAAAAGCATTGACCGAGCCTGAGACTCAAACCCACACAGGCAGAGATGAGATGGCATCTGATCCGTAACAGTGAGTGCTTTAGACCACTCAGCCACTCTGAGTACCCTTTTTCTTCATTAGGTTTAAGATTCATTGTATACATCATTATGCAGTAATGTAACTTTGAAACTGAGCATGGTTTTTAAAAAAGATGGGAAATGGAAATAAAATTTGACATTATTACTGAGTACAGCAAAGGTCAGATGTATCAGAGATATTGATAGTAAAAACTTTACTTCCAATTACTGCCTTCATTACAGAAAACAAATTTGAAAGTAAATTGTTTCTCCAAGATCACCTACTCAATCACATTACTGTAGGAATATTTCCCTGTTATCTCATGAATCCAGCTCTACTAAAGAACAAAATTTGTCTTTTTTCTTCTCTCTCTCTCTCTCTCTCTGTCTATATATATATATATATATATATATATATATATATATATATATATATATATATATATATATATATATACACACACACTCAAAGGGAGATAACTCTTGCCCATTACCCGATCTTGCCACTGCCAGGTGTCACTAGTTTTTAGATGAGCCATATACTATAGAGAATGCTTATATGGCAGGGTGGTTGGGAGACTTTTTAAGTAATGTTTTTGGGTAAGTATTCTCTGAGAAGCATAATTTACTTAAAAGTCTGCTATCTCCATCAAATACATCCCTCAATCAAATTACGTTAGGAGAATAGGTGATAGGATCGCATGCTTAGCATCTGACCTCTACCTCAGGTATCCTTCTAAGGATTCCCCATGAAAATTATAACCCGTTCTTCTAATTACACAAGTAACACTGCCTAGGGTCAATTTATCTGTGACCCCAACATATGGTAAAGATGATTAATGAAATCTTTTGACAAAATTATACAGGCAAATCCAGAAAAGCTGATAGTCTGTCTTTATTGTTTGACTTGGGTCTGATTGTCATCCAGGCTGCTGCCACTGGACCTACCAGATTCGAGGTATGCCTCTGTGAAACTAAATCTCTGGGATTAACACTCAAGAAGGTTGATTCTGCATGCCAGTCAACAGCTTCTATTAAAACCTCGGATTTGAAATATTATATTCAAATGGTAGGCTTGCAGAGAGCACTCCAATCCCATGAGCAGTATTCTTCATTAGGCAACTGCTTTGAGACCTCCAAGTATGCCAAGCCTATAACCCATTTCAGTCACGAAGGAATGGCTTGAAAGGTGAAACAGGGTTCACACACCATTCTTGTGACATAATTCAAGAACTTTTCAAGGGCTTTATCCAATTTTTTCAAGGACCCCAACGCACAGTGCACTTTAGGTATATACATCAATGACCACTTAAAGGATTAGTGGGAATGTGGTAATTTCCTGAAAGGAGCTTCCTTATATTTGTGCAATGGGATTGAGACTTTATAATAAAGAATAAAAACACCAGCAAATCTTAGAAGAATAACAACACTTTACTTCTATCAAAAACAATTGAATTCAGATCTGTATAAGTCAAATTTGTAGAATGTTTCATTATGGAGGTATAATTCATGATTATTTCACTCTCAAGTATATGGGAAATTAATTACTGTTTCTGACACCAATTGCGGTTGAACACACACTTCCCAAGTATTCTGTTCCATGTGAAATGGGTAAGCTCTCGCAGAAAAACACCCAGATAAATCTTCCACATTCTTAATGCCACATACATGTGTTTATCCTTTGGCATGTGTGAATGCAGTTTATGGAGATTGCCAAAGCCCACCTTCTCTCTCCGACACACTTCATGAGAACACATCAGCTGTCCTTGTATATAGAAATTTGCATAATTTATGTATACCTAAAGTTGTCCGTGTTGGACAAAATCGATTTTTGGAATAACTTTGATGCATGATACGATGCATTCACATGGCATCTTAAAATCACCTGTGGCGAAAGTATGCCGCATGTTGCTGCATCTAATTGTTTTATCTACTGTCACATGATTGCTCATCAAAATTGTACAGGTCCATTTATATGTAGATGTAAGCAAATTGTGTAGAAAGGTGCCTTTCTGTTAATATGCTTCCAGCTGTAATTTACACCTAAATTTAAGTTGCAACGCTGAAATAGTCAATAATAAATTTCCAGCAGACTGCTGATTTTTTGATCGTACACCGAAAATCAGAAGTTTGGACGTAAAATAAGAACAAATTGTGACCATTTTTGTGTATAGTTTTCACTATATTTTCTTTCTCGAGTTTGAATAGATGATTCACCATGATTTAAAGTAGAAAGATGTACCCTGCCACAAAAAATTAATTGACGAAGAAACATGATCGTTGAAAAAGACTCATGCACTTTTAATGCTCTCTATAATCAGATCCGCATGCAATTATAAATATCTGATTGGTTACGTGTTGTAAACCACCCAATAGCCAACAGTTTTATTTTTATTACATGATGTAATGGTATCAAAAGAAACTTTTGTACATTTGTTTGTCGATTAATTTTATATTTTTCAAGGACCAAGGCTTAGTTTCAATTACTTTTCAAGGTAAAAGCTATTTTCAAGTACTTTTCAACGATGAATCGAAATTAAAGTACTTTTCAAGGTAGTGTTTGAACCCTGTGAAATCCTGTTTCCTGGCTTTCACTGGAACAAAGAAGCATTTGTACATGCAATGGATTGTCTCCATGCATTTCAAGTAGTGCTCGAGTATGTGAACAGGATCTTTCATGGCTGCTGTTCTTGACCTATGGGGGAGTCCTTAGGAGGAGTGTGAGTCAATGATGAAATTTGATTACAGACAGATAGTAACCTAGTTTTGGCTACATAGCCTGGCTGTGCCAAGATGAGCACCAAACTAATTCGGACTGAAGATAGTTCGGGTCGATGGAAAGAGTATGTAGCTCATTCACTCTGCATGCTGAAGCTAAAGCTATCAGGAAACATGTTTTGTATGATAATAACTTTAGCAAAGTGTGGGCTAAAAGATTCTCCACTGGGATGCCCTGGTCAGCAAACCTGACGTAGGAATGATCGTATCTCAAGCATGATCATGGCTGTTTGATTGAGGGGACTTGGAAAAGGACATCATTGTACATGCAACGTCATTTTTAAGGGTTGCATAAAATTATGGCCGAGTGGGATTAAGTCCTCTAACACACTGAATAATCAGAGGAGTTCCAAGAACTCTCTCAGTGAAATCCATGTCCTGTTGGAAATGGACTTGATGAGTTCAATGATCCAGATGATGCCATACCAGATTCAGGTTGGTGATAAACTCCATACCCAGATGAACATCAGGCTGGGATGGATGGAGGTTGGACTTTTCTCAGTTCACTAGAAAGCCTAGATTATGTAAAACTGAGAGAAGATCATTTCTGCCTTGGAGTAGAACAGAACTTATCATATGTTTCTGGAAGTCCGGTACTGTCAGAACAACCAATTGGTTTGCTGATCATATGGTCGGCCTGGATGCTGGTAGTAAGACTGGCCGGCTATCACTGATACCAGCCATTCCAAGGGCTTGGCAAGATGAACAGATTTCTTACTGAAATCTCCATCAGAGTGAGAGTATGTCACTGACAGTACAGCTAAATGGACAGATCTGTCTCTAAAATGCACGTAAATCCTGGTTGGCCAGACTGTCCGATCAAAAAAGTTGCTGGAATGTGTCTCATGTCATGGAGTACTGGCCTTTGATAGTAACTGGGGCCAACTGTTTCGTGCTAACTTGTAAATGACATAATGAAGGTCAATGATAGTGTGGGTTAACATGATCTTTAATAGAAAAAGCCCACAAAAGTTGACATATTCACTCAGATTTGGTACATATTAGAAAAATAATGTAAAAGAGTGATTGTCCCACACAAAAAATGCAAAACGAAGGTTGGATGGTCCAGTCTGAACACTAAAATGGTTTGGATTATCTGAGGTAAAATGTATGATGTTATCAGTACAGTAGCGAAGCTAAAAACTAGTGACACCTGGTAGTGGAAAGGAGAGATAATGGGTAAGAGTTATTGCCCTTGACCCTATGAGATTGATAAAGACAATTTTCATCTTTAGTAGGCCAGATTTGCAAGGTAGCAGGCTAATATTCCTAATGTAATGTCATAGGGAAATGTACTTGAAGGAGAAATTAAAAGGTGTTTAGTGCTATATATATTCATGAATCCAACTGCGAACTGTACAGACCCAGGTATGCCACTGCAAAAAGCTCTAGCCAATCTGGGTACATGCAGTTTGTTAGCAGCAATGAATGATGTGGGAGGTCATGGGTTCAATCCCCGGCCGAGTCATACCAAAGACTTACATAAATGGTACTAACATCTGCCTGGCTTGGCGCTCAGCATTAAGAGGTTAGTGTTTGGACTGGTCGGCCAGGTGTCAGGATAATATGATTTGGTGGGACATGATGCTACATGCCTGCGGCATGATGCCCCAGTGCTAGACATCACTATAAACTGCCACACTGTAGACATCATAGCGATATGACTGAAAAATTGTTAAAGATACGTTAAAAATCCGAATCACACACACACACACAAACAATAGAGATCCAGCTCAGCCACTGCAGAAAGCTCTAGCCAATCTGGGCACATGCAGTCTGTTAGGAGTAATCAATGAAACAAACAATAAAGACCCTAATCTGATGGACGGTGCATTATATGATGGCAGATAAAGGTTTGTATTGTTTGCAGTGGGACTCAAGTTATACATCAGTATATACAGTCCTACTCAAAACACATTTGGAGAATATCAACTACCTGCCAAATCCAGCTTTCCTTGCTAAAATCATATGCATTTCAACTTGCCAGGAAAAAAGTAAGATGAGAGTGGTCTCCTCTTTGAAAGAAGGGTTAGAACCAAATACTGTCAATCATCAGTTACTACCACTCTATGTCTTGAATAATCACTAATAAATAAAAAAATACTTTTGAGTAATTTTATTTACTGTTATAATTAGGTTCAGGGGTGAGAGGAAAGTGATAGAAAAAGTGTATGTTTATTTATTTAACATTGTGGTTAGGCTAGCAAGTATTGTATGTCAGACAGACAGACCTATTGTTTGATCCCTTTATTCCATATATGGTCAACATAAATAATTATTTTTTGTGTGTAAAATATTACAAGAATTATAGCAGGTGTGCAATAAGTGATTTTGCAATGAAAACCTTGTATATGAAGATCAGAAAAAGTTCCTTATTTCCAAAGACCCAGTTTCTTGAAATGAATGTGAACATAGTAAATTCACCATGCATGACAATGACCAGTAGTGATTGTAACGTATCTCTATACCATGTGCATTAATTTTCTTGATTACAGACTGTAAGATTAAACCATATATTAAATACTCTTTTTCTTTGCAACTGGGGGTTTGTACTTTTAGATGAAGTCGTTCTTAAACATAGTGCTTGGTTTCAACATAGTGAGATGTACTGTTAATTGAAGTAAACATCAGGACATGAGTTTGTGTAAAAATAGGGTGACCTAATTCATCATTGGCTGGCAGTTAAAGTACTTCAACTTCACCTTGGTGAAAAGTCAATGATTTCAAAATGATAGAGGAACCTCATTATGGTTTTTGGAATTGCATCTTAGTTTTTCATATGACCTGGAAATTAGATATTTCTAGCTTGATATCTGAAGAAGAAACAGTTGTGCTCAATTATTAGTTGAGAGGATTTGATTTATTTGCTTTAATTTCCCGCTGGCATTACAAGTTACTCATAAACTCTGAATTAAGTATTTTGGAATTACTGTGACATTTTGGATTATATCATTCTGATTCAATAAGACTATTGACACATCAGCACAACAGTTTGAACTTCATTTGGAATACCACTGGAACTCATTTAGAATACCCGATACTCTTGGACTTGTGATGGAACTGTAAGGACTATTCAGGATTTCATACACGATACTCTAATTTATGTTTAATTTTTCACTTTGAATTGTAAGAAAAAATATTATACTCTGAACTTTAAAAAACTTGTTCTTTTTCACTCTTTCTGCTAATTAATTTATGAGTCACTTTTATCCAGATTAGAAAGCACCAAAGACAAATCTGATCCATTTCGTCCTACCCCAATGTAGGTTTTCTTTCCTGGCAAGCACATGACTTTTCATAACTTCAATAGCTAAATTAGGTTCTATGCTGTTGATTCTACTGTTTACTCCTGAAAGGCTGCATACACCTAGATCTGCTGCCACAATATACAATGGCAGATCTAGGTCTCTGCAGTTGGACACAATTTATAAGTGAGCATATATGGTAATGCATTTGAAGAAGTAACAAGGATGTTCCATCTGACCTGAGTTGCTGCTGCAAGTTCCTCTTTTGATGGTTTTTCATTGAACACATTCCTTTCTGAATCAGCACTGGAACGAGAAAGCAAACAAACCATTGAAAACAACACAATAGCTGATTTTCATGCTAATGGTCCAAATGGATGTAAGTACATCCAACACTATATTTATAACCTAAGTACAGTTTAATGAATGAAATGGTGTTCCATTGTTAACATTGGCAAAAGGGTATCAAGGCACATTACTGTTCAAAATACATGAATAGCAAAAACACAAAATGAAAAGGAAGAATATCTATTTTCCTACAGTAAACCTTTAACTAAAACCCACATCCAAATAAAGACCACTTCCCAAAAGCAATCATATTTGTGAAGTCCCATTTACTATTTGAAAAAGCAAACTTAACCTGAAAATGGTCTAAATCGGTAAATCTTACGGCACAGTTATTTACATACATGTTTTCAGTCTTGACAGATAATTTAAGAGTATCTAGCAGAATTAGAATTGTTAAAACCTGCTGTGCAATCAGCATGAAACATAAATGCTACAGTCTGTTCTAGACATATATAAAAAATACTAATTTAATATTACAAGAGAGTGAACCATTGCAACTCACAATGTTTTTTTGATTAAGGTGTCACAAATATTTTGTACTGAACCAGTTTAATTCACAATATTGTTTTGATTATGATGGGTGAAATGAAGTAAGATCTACCATGAAGACCAGACAGAACAAACAGATAGACTGATTGACAAACAACCATAATCTGACTGGATCAGAGGTCCAAACGCTGTATACTGCACAAATTCTTTCAAATATGTACACAGAAGAACTGCTGATCGTGCATCACTGCAGCAGCTACATGGTGAATACTGTAGTTTTGTACAAGTCCTATTTGCAGCAATTAATTTTCATACAGAGAAAGATACATGTAACACCTTTTTGTATCATCTGGTGATCTTTCGGTAAAAATGTAAAAGCGGTTTTTCTTAAAGGCTGTACAAAAGAGAATGGGGTCGAGGTTGATGGTTTGCAGTATTGGGTTTTCTGATGCAGCAGTTTCCATGTCTGTTACACCTGGCTTCTTCTTCCCTGACCCCTGAAAGAGGCTAAGTTGTAGAAACCGTGCATTCTCTCGCTTCCCCAGGATCCTAACACACCTGTTGGTGTGAAGGTTGATAACTGAAAGGAAGTAAAACACAATTAGCCAAATAATGCTAATTCTAAACTATCATTCTATACACAGTGGAACGTCATATACAGTAATATTTAGACACAACAAAGCCTAAGTGACCAAAACATAAAAAGATATCTGAGTTTTGATATAACCAAGGAAAACTACTATATAATACACCCAAAAGAAAATTAGAATGCTTCATAATATACCAAATTTTGTTACATCTTGATTTATTATAAACAGCATTTTGTGTATAAACATGTTATTATTATTCAAAAATAAATTAGTACTGAATTACTGCCATTTACTGGCTTAATCAGAGTCATTATCAACATATTCCATTGTAGTCAGTAAAGTATTTAGCATAAAGTCCACTATCCAACCATAATAGTTAGATCTCAGGGACTTCCTTAGTATCCATGCTATTCTGAGGAATGCTGCTTTCGCTAATAAGTGTGGATCTTGTGCCATTCCCAACTTTTACAGCATGCCGCTTAATTTGCGTGGTATAACTCTTAACACTCGTACCACAATTTGTGCAATCTCTTTCTACATATTCCCAGACAAGTCTTATTTCTTTAGCAAAGTAATTTTTCTTGTTGTTCTTATCTTGCAAAATGGGAGTCCCCTGGTACCACTCGGTCTATGATATACCATATATTCTCTCTTAGAAGTAAAGTCCAACTACAAGCAAGACAGACCCAAATGAGATTCTGCATAGTGTGCCAGCAGATCAGGGTCTATGTTGCTTGTTCTACTGATTACTCCTAAAAATCTGAATAAACCCAGATTTGCTGGCACATTATTGCAGATCTGGGTCTGTGCAATTTGCAGTTTAACTCAACTTATAAGTTCTTATTAACACAATGTACGGACTTCTGTTCTATATCCCATGGTTGGTCTAGGTAATGTAATCCTACACGCTGTTTAACTCCCGGTTCTTGGCCACATTTTCTGGTCTGTGATCGTACAATTTTGTATGTTTTAATTTCTTTGTCAGCTGCTAAAGTACTGTTATTAACATTTTATTGAACCAAGTTTGATACTCACCCTAGGTGAGCAAATTATTATTATTACAGTTTGAGTGATTTTTATATTACCAAGAAATGTTTAATACCAAAAATTTATTGCATAATTTTCAAAAGTTCATGTATAAGTCCATCTCAACTACAATGGACATACCTGTAGTAACATTTTAGACTGGCATGATTATTCTTTGAAAAATGTATTTGAAATTGTTTGTAATGGTGATTCAATTTTCAAACAACATACATTTGTTATAAAAGTATATTCTCAGGAAAAAAAGGATAACCAGCAGCTTTACCATGCACTGATAGGGTCAATATGTATTTAAATGTACCAGTTGGTGAATCATAAAAATCATTTTTATATGAAAACATTTCTTTTCAAAAACTTAAGGACTAGAAAATTACTTCTTTATTTCTTTGGATGGAAAGAAATTGTGAACAGTCATCAGTTTTTTATTAATCTGAAATTTTTGGTTGTTATGTTTTTCAATAACATACAGAAGTTCATAAACCTTATCAGGTGAGTAATTCAGAGCTTCACTCATATCTTCAACATATAGGTACAGAATGATAGCTAAAATACATTTCAAATTTATCTGGTGAAAGAGTATAAGACAAAAATATTTCTTTCCTTGCATTAATTGCACTGAACCAGAAATTTGTGATTCTATTCTGCCAATTATGAATAAGGTTAATAATTACACTTCTTAGTTCTTTCAATGACCATCATTATTTACTTAACTTCTGCAAAGGTGACAAAAGCATTAACCTTCACAAAAATCAAAAGAAATAATCAATTAAACATTACAACAAAGGAATGTTATAACAAAGCCTTTGGAATATGTAATAATAAAGAACTGGCCAGGTAAACTAAATTCAAATATTATAACAGAGAAATCATTTTATCCAAGAACATAACAAACTTTATTACTTGTTAGTAATTAATAAGATACCTGTGCATGCAATTTATGTTGCTGCTATAGTGATCCATCTTAAGCAGGCAAATAATGGCATACCTGTCCTGTTAAAGACCAGTAATGAACCTATCCCATTTCATGCACTCAATTCAACTTGATATTTATTTTGTCAGGCGATTCAACAACATTCAAAACAATTCCACAAAGAAGGTAATAAATTTAAGGCACAACAAAAATTATTTCTAATGAATTGAAGGTAATAAAGGCTAGCGATTTCTTTGAAAAAAAAAACACTTTTATATGCTGGAATTTTTAAAAAAAGAGGAAAATGAAAAATAATCTCATTAGATCACTATAGAGACATAAATCTCAACTGATTAAACTATTTACCTTTAATTCCAAGCATGGTTGAGTACAAGATAAAATACCCAGTTTCATCAAAAACTGAAAAGCAAAATATATTTAAGATTAAGATTGGTATTCAAAAGAACTGCAAAATAAATGTAAAAACAAATGCAACTATTACTCACAAATGGAGATCAAGATGTATACTAATATCAACCTGATGCAAATAAATTATGTTTCCCCATGAATATATACCCAATCATATTAGTCTGAGAAAATTAATTTCATTAGCTAAAGAATCCAGCAATTTGTATAAAAATACAGATGAAGAGAAAAAAAGTCAATGCTCATGTAACATGTGATGATAGTATCTGCTTAAAGAAAATAGAGACATTTCCTTACTGAGTGGAAAAATCTGGATGAATCCAACTACAGCACCGAGCTCACTCATAAAGAGGTTCTGCTAGTCAGACTAGTTTGGTGGCCATCTAGGCAGATAGCAGACAGTGGACATACCAGAGTAAATTCTTGTCTCTGCAAAGCTTGATCATGCAGATTAAAACTTGAGAAGGTTGAATGCATGTGCCTACCAATGGTTTCCATTATGTCTTTGATCAAATTACTGCATATGAATGCAAGGCGTGCAGACATAACTTTGATCTCATAAGATCTTCATGAGACATATCTGATATTTTGAGATTTTATACTACATCAAGTGCATCAAGTCAATATCTTCATGAGAAATATCTGATATTTTGAGACCTTATGCTACATCGAGTGTATCAAGTTGATATCTTCCTGAGACATCTGATATTTTGAGATCTTAGTGTACAATGAGATTATCAAAACAAGATCTTCATGAGATTGATCTGCTATTTTGAGATCTTATACTACAATGAGTGTATGAAGTCAAGATCTTTATGAGACAAATCTGATATTGGAAATCTTAGAGTATATCGAGTATATCAAGTCAAGATCTTCCATGAAACATATCTGATATTTTGAAATCTTAGAGTATATCGAGTATATCAAGTCAAAACTTTCATGAGATGTATCTGATATTTTGAAATCTTAGAGTACATCAAGATCAAGTATATCAAGGCAAGACCTTCATGAGATGTATATGTTTCCCACCTGCTAGTTGTCTCCAGTGGATCAAATTTTCATGTTTATATTATTTTACAGTACAAAATCTGACTCCAAATAATTCTGGATTTTTTAATCCTGACTTTTCCAAATATATTGTGACTTATCATGCCCATCAGTCTGTATGCATCTGACTTTTCCAGATATATTGTGACTGATCATGCCCATCAGTCTGTATACATCTGACTTTTCCAGATATATTGTGACTGATCATGCCCATCAGTCTGTATGCACCTGACGTTTCCAGATATATTGTGACTGATCATGCCCATCAGTTTGTATGCACTTTGCGCATCAATTCTTCTATCAGTCAGTTCTCCTTGTCACATAAATTTTGTTTGCACCAATGAAGGGAGAACAGTCATGAAATGGGGGGAAAAAATGATTTCAGGTCATCAATACAGCCCCAGTGGGAAAGTTATTGGTTGTGGAAGTGGTAGTGGCACTCTCAACGTTTCAAGGATTAATAAGATTCTGGTTTATCAAATGAACTATCTTCACTGAATAATATAATATTCAGTATATTTCATGAGGATAAGGGATGCAGCTTTTGTGTTTTCTTGACAATCACAGATCCTCATGTTCTTGATTCTGAGGGACATTAACATCTTGAGTAAAAATTATACAAATAGTAAATCTCTTACTGATATTGCATATGTTGAAAGATAACTGGTGGAAGAAGAACCCTGGAAAACCCCAGGAAGAACCATTAACCCATGAGAAGCTACTGGCAAGCTTTCTCACGTACCCACGTTTGACTCAAACCCACGCAGACATAGGTGAGATGGCAGTAATCTGGAATGATAAGTCCTCTAGATCACTCGGCCACTCAGGGTCCCGCATCAATTGTTATGAGCGAGAGAATGATAAGCTCTCTTAACAGTCCAACCAATCTACCTTGACATGGTAGCTACTGAAATATCTCAAACACCATGTAAAGAGAGAAAGCGAAAGTTAAGATCCTTTCTCTTACGTTAGACAGAACTATAAAGCTCTAACTGGGCAAAGAAGTCTATCTTGATCTTCTCCAGCACAAATATGACTGAGACTATAGATGTCAACAGGAACAAGAACTACCAAAGGTAGCTGATTCAAAGCTAGCAATCCTGAATTGCGAAGAAGAATCTTAATTAGCACTGAAAATATAAACAACACTTTTCTGCTGGTAAAACATGAATTTCACCACTTCTCCTCACAGATGCTATGAAGATAAGGAAGATTGTTGTAAGGGTTGTTCTTGAAAGAAGTTTGGAAAGCAACCAAAAACAGGACCTCTGGAGCCCAATGTGAACCTCTCCCTTGATAACTCGTGCACTGTGGGGTCCAAGACCACAGACTGCACTAAAAGTATAGACATGAGTTACTGAGGGACCTCCCAACAAATAAGTAATGCTGTCACTGCTTGACATCAAGAAAACCATGGGGGTGGGGGGAACTGGGCTGTTTAATAACCAAATATAATCATGTAGGAAATAAATAAAATTTAAAAAATTGTCAATAAAGCACTTTTCTAAAGAATTTGTTTAATTTTCTGTATAAATTGTTTTCATTTTCAAGATGCTCAACCTTTGAAAGATCAATAACATTATTTTAACTGGTTTCAACAACCTTCACATGTATGCAAAAATACTGTGTATTATGTCATGGCTTATTATTGTTGTTGATTCACAACCAAACAAGATACCGTTTTCAAAAACTACGGACATTTATTTTATGAAACAACCATCAACACTGAAACTAGATTCTGTAAAATATGACAAGATATCAAAACATGGTCAGCACTTAATTACATTTTCAAAGAATCACTTGTGACATAGCTGTCCAATTGGAGTGACCTATTTCACATTTGAATACAAGAGGGTACATTGCATTTATGATGATTACACTTAAACAAAACTAAAATATAGAACTAAAAGATGAATTTCACTTGACAAAACTTATTTAATTGATATGTGTTTATTAAAGTGCTGCATTAGTGACATTTTCCTGGAAATTCATTAAATATTGTTATTTATGGTGAACTAAGAAAGCTGTTTGAGGAAATTCAGGATGTAGAACTGTAAGTATATTTTATTTTGCCATTCTTATCACCAGCTAAAGAAGAGAGTATAGTACTTATCAATTGTATGTTATTTGTAAGGACGTTAACTTGCGTCTTTTATATACTGTAGCTAGCCTAAATCCTAAACATTGTATCAACGCGGAATGTGCCAAAGCAGCTGCTATGTGGCAGTCCACGAAACATCTGTTTTAGTTCATTCAGAAACAAATTTAAACAACCACAACGTAAAGAGAATCTTACGCGAGTGTACATGATTTGTGTACAAATGAAAAGTGCTGGCGTCTGCGTCCATTAAACATTTTTGGCTAACTTGAAAAATGACATTAAACATTAGAAAACAGGGGATAATTGGGATTTACAACTTTTGAAGCCAAAACATCTTTCAGTTCCAGTTCTGAGTAGATAATGAAGTTCTACCTCGGACGCCTGCTTAAAAGCATTAAAAAATATTTAAAAAATACCAAGTCACATGTTAATGCTAGCAAAAATAATTATTGATAGATTTTATTGCCTTGGCAAACACATGGCTAAGAATTTCAGGCAATATATAAGGCATTATCGATAGACATAATGTGTTCAACTTGTGCACAATGCAGTACAAGTTAAACAAAGAAACTGTGAATAAGACAAAATTCTGCTATATATGAAGCAAAAGCTAAACCAACATATAAAAACTAAAGGGTATTTATTGCACAGTAAATACAATCATATCTACCATAAATACTCATTTCACAACACAATTTGCATAATAGTGGGCATTTCCATTCAATCTGAAAAGATGATGATAATGATGATATAATGGATGCTGTGGAGAAATTAACTTCTAATGGCGTATGAAAAACAATGTTTTTCCACTTGCATACTTACTAAATGGCCTGACCCTTTTTTCTGTTCTGTGTACATGTATGTCTTCAAGCATTTTACCTTGGACTTTTTATTGCTTGAATTCCACTTTTGGAGTCTGCTGTTTGTTCATGTTACTTTAAACATAGTTTGGTTCCAATGATTCAATGCCTTTGGGCCACTACTGACATAATTTCAGTAATTTCACATTGTTTGCTCAGCTTCTAAAACCATCAAAATACACATTTTGTAGTTTGTCTTCTTTGACCACAAAATGTTTTTTTTTTTATTCACGGCAACTTCTTAATATGGATAATTGAGTCTAAATGTAATATGTTATCAACTACAGTAATGACAAAACAATATTGCCTTACACTAATAACCAACAATATTTGCTCAACATTCAGGAACGGGGCCCCGAATGGCCGAGTGGTCTAAAGCGCTCACCGTTACGGATCACTACTATCTCACCGCTATCTGCGTGGGTTAGAGTCTCGGGTTCGGCCAATGTGGGTATGTGAGAAAGCTTGCCAGAAGCTCCCCATGGGTCAGTGGTTCCTTCCGGCTTTTTTCTGGGTTCTTCCTCCACCATTAATACTGGCTGCCGTGTATAGCCTATCTTGTGCTGAAAAATGGCTTTAAACCCTACAACAACAACAACAGCACTTGATCAAAGTGTATTGGGTGGAGTCTTGTTCGCAGAAGTAACAACTGAAATTATTTATTTAGTTTTTCTTATCTTGAGACTTTCATATTTTTCCCCAATTATCAATGTACAAATTATTCTTAAGATAATGGAAACATACTGGTAATTGTTAAATACAGAGCATTTTTCTTGATTGTTATCGTTATTATGGGATTTAATGACGTTTTCCAAACACATTTTCTCATGAAAAAGCATTGACCGAGCCTGAGACTCAAACCCACACAGGCAGAGATGAGATGGCATCTGATCCGTAACAGTGAGTGCTTTAGACCACTCAGCCACTCTGAGTACCCTTTTTCTTCATTAGGTTTAAGATTCATTGTATACATCATTATGCAGTAATGTAACTTTGAAACTGAGCATGGTTTTTAAAAAAGATGGGAAATGGAAATAAAATTTGACATTATTACTGAGTACAGCAAAGGTCAGATGTATCAGAGATATTGATAGTAAAAACTTTACTTCCAATTACTGCCTTCATTACAGAAAACAAATTTGAAAGTAAATTGTTTCTCCAAGATCACCTACTCAATCACATTACTTTAGGAATATTTCCCTGTTATCTCATGAATCCAGCTCTACTAAAGAACAAAATTTGTCTTTTTTCTTCTCTCTCTCTCTCTCTCTGTCTATATATATATATATATATATATAAATATATATATATATATATATATATATATATATACACACACACATACACACACTCAAAGGGAGATAACTCTTGCCCATTACCCGATCTTGCCACTGCCAGGTGTCACTAGTTTTTAGATGAGCCATATACTATAGAGAATGCTTATATGGCAGGGTGGTTGGGAGACTTTTTAAGTAATGTTTTTGGGTAAGTATTCTCTGAGAAGCATAATTTACTTAAAAGTCTGCTATCTCCATCAAATACATCCCTCAATCAAATTACGTTAGGAGAATAGGTGATAGGATCGCATGCTTAGCATCTGACCTCTACCTCAGGTATCCTTCTAAGGATTCCCCATGAAAATTATAACCCGTTCTTCTAATTGCACAAGTAACACTGCCTAGGGTCAATTTATCTGTGACCCCAACATATGGTAAAGATGATTAATTAAATCTTTTGACAAAATTATACAGGCAAATCCAGAGAAGCTGATAGTCTGTCTTTATTGTTTGACTTGGGTCTGATTGTCATCCAGGCTGCTGCCACTGGACCTACCAGATTCGAGGTATGCCTCTGTGAAACTAAATCTCTGGGATTAACACTCAAGAAGGTTGATTCTGCATGCCAGTCAACAGCTTCTATTAAAACCTCGGATTTGAAATATTATATTCAAATGGTAGGCTTGCAGAGAGCACTCCAATCCCATGAGCAGTATTCTTCATTAGGCAACTGCTTTGAGACCTCCAAGTATGCCAAGCCTATAACCCATTTCAGTCACGAAGGAATGGCTTGAAAGGTGAAACAGGGTTCACACACCATTCTTGTGACATAATTCAAGAACTTTTCAAGGACTTTATCCAATTTTTTCAAGGACCCCAACGCACAGTGCACTTTAGGTATATACATCAATGACCACTTAAAGGATTAGTGGGAATGTGGTAATTTCCTGAAAGGAGCTTCCTTATATTTGTGCAATGGGATTGAGACTTTATAATAAAGAATAAAAACACCAGCAAATCTTAGAAGAATAACAACACTTTACTTCTATCAAAAACAATTGAATTCAGATCTGTATAAGTCAAATTTGTAGAATGTTTCATTATGGAGGTATAATTCATGATTATTTCACTCTCAAGTATATGGGAAATTAATTACTGTTTCTGACACCAATTGCGGTTGAACACACACTTCCCAAGTATTCTGTTCCATGTGAAATGGGTAAGCTCTCGCAGAAAAACACCCAGATAAATCTTCCACATTCTTAATGCCACATACATGTGTTTATCCTTTGGCATGTGTGAATGGAGTTTATGGAGATTGCCAAAGCCCACCTTCTCTCTCCGACACACTTCATGAGAACACATCAGCTGTCCTTGTATATAGAAATTTGCATAATTTATGTATACCTAAAGTTGTCCGTGTTGGACAAAATCGATTTTTGGAATAACTTTGATGCATGATACGATGCATTCACATGGCATCTTAAAATCACCTGCGGCGAAAGTATGCCGCATGTTGCTGCATCTAATTGTTTTATCTGCTGTCACATGATTGCTCATCAAAATTGTACAGGTCCATTTATATGTAGATGTAAGCACATTGTGTAGAAAGGTGCCTTTCTGTTAACATGCTTCCAGCTGTAATTTACACCTAAATTTAAGTTGCAACGCTGAAATAGTCAATAATAAATTTCCAGCAGACTGCTGATTTTTTGATCGTACACCGAAAATCAGAAGTTTGGACGTAAAATAAGAACAAATTGTGACCATTTTTGTGTATAGTTTTCACTATATTTTCTTTCTCGAGTTTGAATAGATGATTCACCATGATTTAAAGTAGAAAGATGTACCCTGCCACAAAAAATTAATTGACGAAGAAACATGATCGTTGAAAAAGACTCATGCACTTTTAATGCTCTCTATAATCAGATCCGCATGCAATTATAAATATCTGATTGGTTACGTGTTGTAAACCACCCAATAGCCAACAGTTTTATTTTTATTACATGATGTAATGGTATCAAAAGAAACTTTTGTACATTTGTTTGTCGATTAATTTTATATTTTTCAAGGACCAAGGCTTAGTTTCAATTACTTTTCAAGGTAAAAGCTATTTTCAAGTACTTTTCAACGATGAATCGAAATTAAAGTACTTTTCAAGGTAGTGTTTGAACCCTGTGAAATCCTGTTTCCTGGCTTTCACTGGAACAAAGAAGCATTTGTACATGCAATGGATTGTCTCCATGCATTTCAAGTAGTGCTCGAGTATGTGAACAGGATCTTTCATGGCTGCTGTTCTTGACCTATGGGGGAGTCCTTAGGAGGAGTGTGAGTCAATGATGAAATTTGATTACAGACAGATAGTAACCTAGTTTTGGCTACATAGCCTGGCTGTGCCAAGATGAGCACCAAACTAATTCGGACTGAAGATAGTTCGGGTCGATGGAAAGAGTATGTAGCTCATTCACTCTGCATGCTGAAGCTAAAGCTATCAGGAAACATGTTTTGTATGATAATAACTTTAGCAAAGTGTGGGCTAAAAGATTCTCCACTGGGATGCCCTGGTCAGCAAACCTGACGTAGGAATGATCGTATCTCAAGCATGATCATGGCTGTTTGATTGAGGGGACTTGGAAAAGGACATCATTGTACATGCAACGTCATTTTTAAGGGTTGCATAAAATTATGGCCGAGTGGGATTAAGTCCTCTAACACACTGAATAATCAGAGGAGTTCCAAGAACTCTCTCAGTGAAATCCATGTCCTGTTGGAAATGGACTTGATGAGTTCAATGATCCAGATGATGCCATACCAGATTCAGGTTGGTGATTAACTCCTTACCCAGATGAACATCAGGCTGGGATGGATGGAGGTTGGACTTTTCTCAGTTCACTAGAAAGCCTAGATTATGTAAAACTGAGAGAAGATCATTTCTGCCTTGGAGTAGAACAGAACTTATCATATGTTTCTGGAAGTCCGGTACTGTCAGAACAACCAATTGGTTTGCTGATCATATGGTCGGCCTGGATGCTGGTAGTAAGACTGGCCGGCTATCACTGATACCAGCCATTCCAAGGGCTTGGCAAGATGAACAGATTTCTTACTGAAATCTCCATCAGAGTGAGAGTATGTCACTGACAGTACAGCTAAATGGACAGATCTGTCTCTAAAATGCACGTAAATCCTGGTTGGCCAGACTGTCCGATCAAAAAAGTTGCTGGAATGTGTCTCATGTCATGGAGTACTGGCCTTTGATAGTAACTGGGGCCAACTGTTTCGTGCTAACTTGTAAATGACATAATGAAGGTCAATGATAGTGTGGGTTAACATGATCTTTAATAGAAAAAGCCCACAAAAGTTGACATATTCACTCAGATTTGGTACATATTAGAAAAATAATGTAAAAGAGTGATTGTCCCACACAAAAAATGCAAAACGAAGGTTGGATGGTCCAGTCTGAACACTAAAATGGTTTGGATTATCTGAGGTAAAATGTATGATGTTATCAGTACAGTAGCGAAGCTAAAAACTAGTGACACCTGGTAGTGGAAAGGAGAGATAATGGGTAAGAGTTATTGCCCTTGACCCTATGAGATTGATAAAGACAATTTTCATCTTTAGTAGGCCAGATTTGCAAGGTAGCAGGCTAATATTCCTAATGTAATGTCATTGGGAAATGTACTTGAAGGAGAAATTAAAAGGTGTTTAGTACTATATATATTCATGAATCCAACTGCGAACTGTACAGACCCAGGTATGCCACTGCAAAAAGCTCTAGCCAATCTGGGTACATGCAGTTTGTTAGCAGCAATGAATGATGTGGGAGGTCATGGGTTCAATCCCCGGCCGAGTCATACCAAAGACTTACATAAATGGTACTAACATCTGCCTGGCTTGGCGCTCAGCATTAAGAGGTTAGTGTTTGGACTGGTCGGCCAGGTGTCAGGATAATATGATTTGGTGGGACATGATGCTACATGCCTGCGGCATGATGCCCCAGTGCTAGACATCACTATAAACTGCCACACTGTAGACATCATAGCGATATGACTGAAAAATTGTTAAAGATACGTTAAAAATCCGAATCACACACACACACACAAACAATAGAGATCCAGCTCAGCCACTGCAGAAAGCTCTAGCCAATCTGGGCACATGCAGTCTGTTAGGAGTAATCAATGAAACAAACAATAAAGACCCTAATCTGATGGACGGTGCATTATATGATGGCAGATAAAGGTTTGTATTGTTTGCAGTGGGACTCAAGTTATACATCAGTATATACAGTCCTACTCAAAACACATTTGGAGAATATCAACTACCTGCCAAATCCAGCTTTCCTTGCTAAAATCATATGCATTTCAACTTGCCAGGAAAAAAGTAAGATGAGAGTGGTCTCCTCTTTGAAAGAAGGGTTAGAACCAAATACTGTCAATCATCAGTTACTACCACTCTATGTCTTGAATAATCACTAATAAATAAAAAAATACTTTTGAGTAATTTTATTTACTGTTATAATTAGGTTCAGGGGTGAGAGGAAAGTGATAGAAAAAGTGTATGTTTATTTATTTAACATTGTGGTTAGGCTAGCAAGTATTGTATGTCAGACAGACAGACCTATTGTTTGATCCCTTTATTCCATATATGGTCAACATAAATAATTATTTTTTGTGTGTAAAATATTACAAGAATTATAGCAGGTGTGCAATAAGTGATTTTGCAATGAAAACCTTGTATATGAAGATCAGAAAAAGTTCCTTATTTCCAAAGACCCAGTTTCTTGAAATGAATGTGAACATAGTAAATTCACCATGCATGACAATGACCAGTAGTGATTGTAACGTATCTCTATACCATGTGCATTAATTTTCTTGATTACAGACTGTAAGATTAAACCATATATTAAATACTCTTTTTCTTTGCAACTGGGGGTTTGTACTTTTAGATGAAGTCGTTCTTAAACATAGTGCTTGGTTTCAACATAGTGAGATGTACTGTTAATTGAAGTAAACATCAGGACATGAGTTTGTGTAAAAATAGGGTGACCTAATTCATCATTGGCTGGCAGTTAAAGTACTTCAACTTCACCTTGTTGAAAAGTCAATGATTTCAAAATGATAGAGGAACCTCATTATGGTTTTTGGAATTGCATCTTAGTTTTTCATATGACCTGGAAATTAGATATTTCTAGCTTGATATCTGAAGAAGAAACAGTTGTGCTCAATTATTAGTTGAGAGGATTTGATTTATTTGCTTTAATTTCCCGCTGGCATTACAAGTTACTCATAAACTCTGAATTAAGTATTTTGGAATTACTGTGACATTTTGGATTATATCATTCTGATTCAATAAGACTATTGACACATCAGCACAACAGTTTGAACTTCATTTGGAATACCACTGGAACTCATTTAGAATACCCGATACTCTTGGACTTGTGATGGAACTGTAAGGACTATTCAGGATTTCATACACGATACTCTAATTTATGTTTAATTTTTCACTTTGAATTGTAAGAAAAAATATTATACTCTGAACTTTAAAAAACTTGTTCTTTTTCACTCTTTCTGCTAATTAATTTATGAGTCACTTTTATCCAGATTAGAAAGCACCAAAGACAAATCTGATCCATTTCGTCCTACCCCAATGTAGGTTTTCTTTCCTGGCAAGCACATGACTTTTCATAACTTCAATAGCTAAATTAGGTTCTATGCTGTTGATTCTACTGTTTACTCCTGAAAGGCTGCATACACCTAGATCTGCTGCCACAATATACAATGGCAGATCTAGGTCTCTGCAGTTGGACACAATTTATAAGTGAGCATATATGGTAATGCATTTGAAGAAGTAACAAGGATGTTCCATCTGACCTGAGTTGCTGCTGCAAGTTCCTCTTTTGATGGTTTTTCATTGAACACATTCCTTTCTGAATCAGCACTGGAACGAGAAAGCAAACAAACCATTGAAAACAACACAATAGCTGATTTTCATGCTAATGGTCCAAATGGATGTAAGTACATCCAACACTATATTTATAACCTAAGTACAGTTTAATGAATGAAATGGTGTTCCATTGTTAACATTGGCAAAAGGGTATCAAGGCACATTACTGTTCAAAATACATGAATAGCAAAAACACAAAATGAAAAGGAAGAATATCTATTTTCCTACAGTAAACCTTTAACTAAAACCCACATCCAAATAAAGACCACTTCCCAAAAGCAATCATATTTGTGAAGTCCCATTTACTATTTGAAAAAGCAAACTTAACCTGAAAATGGTCTAAATCGGTAAATCTTACGGCACAGTTATTTACATACATGTTTTCAGTCTTGACAGATAATTTAAGAGTATCTAGCAGAATTAGAATTGTTAAAACCTGCTGTGCAATCAGCATGAAACATAAATGCTACAGTCTGTTCTAGACATATATAAAAAATACTAATTTAATATTACAAGAGAGTGAACCATTGCAACTCACAATGTTTTTTTGATTAAGGTGTCACAAATATTTTGTACTGAACCAGTTTAATTCACAATATTGTTTTGATTATGATGGGTGAAATGAAGTAAGATCTACCATGAAGACCAGACAGAACAAACAGATAGACTGATTGACAAACAACCATAATCTGACTGGATCAGAGGTCCAAACGCTGTATACTGCACAAATTCTTTCAAATATGTACACAGAAGAACTGCTGATCGTGCATCACTGCAGCAGCTACATGGTGAATACTGTAGTTTTGTACAAGTCCTATTTGCAGCAATTAATTTTCATACAGAGAAAGATACATGTAACACCTTTTTGTATCATCTGGTGATCTTTTGGTAAAAATGTAAAAGCGGTTTTTCTTAAAGGCTGTACAAAAGAGAATGGGGTCGAGGTTGATGGTTTGCAGTATTGGGTTTTCTGATGCAGCAGTTTCCATGTCTGTTACACCTGGCTTCTTCTTCCCTGACCCCTGAAAGAGGCTAAGTTGTAGAAACCGTGCATTCTCTCGCTTCCCCAGGATCCTAACACACCTGTTGGTGTGAAGGTTGATAACTGAAAGGAAGTAAAACACAATTAGCCAAATAATGCTAATTCTAAACTATCATTCTATACACAGTGGAACGTCATATACAGTAATATTTAGACACAACAAAGCCTAAGTGACCAAAACATAAAAAGATATCTGAGTTTTGATATAACCAAGGAAAACTACTATATAATACACCCAAAAGAAAATTAGAATGCTTCATAATATACCAAATTTTGTTACATCTTGATTTATTATAAACAGCATTTTGTGTATAAACATGTTATTATTATTCAAAAATAAATTAGTACTGAATTACTGCCATTTACTGGCTTAATCAGAGTCATTATCAACATATTCCATTGTAGTCAGTAAAGTATTTAGCATAAAGTCCACTA
>JAPYKE020000332.1:340000-421244 GCA_028554795.2 Sinohyriopsis cumingii | reverse complement strand
TCAAACGGATGAATGATTTTTTTTAGCTGAATAGATTGAATTTGCATCATGATGACATACAATAATACTTTTAGCAGTTAAGGAAGTTTCAGCAAATTAAAACATCGTTTGTTCAAAATTCAGAGGAAAGTCTCAAACCCGAAAACATTTGCGACTAAATTTCGATTTTCGGTTTTGAAAGAGTTTTGTTTTACTGAGTACATCATAGATGTAAACAAATATATATTTTTTATATATCACTTGATTGTATCACTTTCCATCTTTAATAGCCATTAGTATCGCCATTTGAAATATATTTAACATGTCCTTGTTTCTCTGTCGGAGTTATTCTAAGGTGATTTATGTAGCATGGTTCACCTATTTCGTAAATATTCACATATATATTTTTTCATATTCAGCTATTCCAATATCGTCTTTTTATTTTAATCTCGAATATATCAAACCAATAGAGAGAGTGGTGGTATCTCACTTTTTAGTTTTGGTGGTGGGGTGTAGTAACATATCAAATCACCAAGTGTATATATTCATTTATTTCAATATATTTGCCTCTTATTTGTAAAGATGCAAATATTAAGTGAACATTGTAGTCTTTCGGTACGTCTCTACTGCATAAATAGAATCCACGTGTGTCCGAAGTTAGTTAAAACAGAACAAAGTAGTTATTTTTCTTGTGTTTGAAATGGAATTAATAGGGTGGATAATTTGTCATACTCTATCGTCAAGGTATTTTCTTTCAAAATCTGGTTCGTATTTTTATCTACTTTTATTTTCCTTTACAAGGACTAACTTGTCCTCATCCACATATTTACAGAACTTGAACAGTTTGACTTGTGTTTCAAAATAGTGCTACTTTAATACATAGTAAGGCAATGACTTCTAGATTCTTTCTTCGAAATCAGCACATTTCCATGTAGCGTATACTGGTGGTAAGGGTCATGTCTGACGGGTTCAAGCTTATATCACTGCTGTAAACATTGTACCTTTGAATGTACGTGGTCAAATTGAACGAGTGTTATATAGAACAAATTGTCTTTTCTTCGTATATAAAATATCCAAAACCCATTATGTAATATTTCTATATATTTTACCCTGACCCAAGGGCGCAGAAATGTATCACATAATGCATTTTGGTTTTGTATTCTCTCTCTCTCTCTCTCTCTCTCTCTCTCGGAATCAGACATTCGTAGAAATTAAATATTATATTCATTGTTGACATGTTCTCTCTTTGTTGTCACACACACACACACACACACACACACACGCACGCACACACCCACCCACACACCCACCCACCCACACACACACACACACACACACACGTGTCACGTGTAGACGTACACACTGTTGTAATAAGGGTCTATTAAAAAATAGGAACACTACCCTAATACTATAGCTATTTGTTTAATATTGAAGCAGATCACAAGTAAAAGGTTTCCTCAGCTAATTTCTAGGTATTGTCTTTTTACGAACTCTTGCATAAATACGCCGATATAGCGGAGCAACATCTGTTTTCACCCCTACCTGGAAAATTATTATTTCACTGAAACATGATACATTTATCAACAGTTGAAAAAAGAAGGAAATTGTTAGCTTAAATAACGAGATTTAATGCCTTTTGTCTGCAGACAATGCATTATTGTCATGATGTATATTATGAATAGTAAGTATTTTTTTAACGCACAAGGTAAAAAAAAAGCAAATAATTGCAAACATATATCCACACAGTCCGTTAGAAAGGTATCAAGAATCTACATTAACATCTATCTTCGGTCTACAACATGTTTTTGGATTAGTAGACGTATAGTATTAACTGTATCCAGGCATATATGATCCGATGCATATTTAGCTCTATTCAGAAGATCAAATTCTGTACATTTTTGGTGCAAGCTATACATCAAAATGTATTTCCCACGAGTGAAAATGAAAAAGATTTTGTTGTATCTAGGGTGAACACTATCTCGGTCAAATTTGTAGTTCATATGTTTCAAGGATTTTACATTTAGTAGCTTTGTATTTTTGAAGACGTTAAAATTCTGTGCAAGTTGTATAAAAAAGAAAAAGGTAAACATGTAAAAACCTTAAATGATATGTCAATTTGGTAATTTAAAATACCAGAGAAGGTGGATACATTGATACCTACAAGGATACATATATACATACATAAATACATAGATATATACATACATACATGGGGAAATTACACTGTTATCTATCCATCTATCTATCTATATATCTATCTATCTATATCTATATCTACATATATCTATATCTATCTATCTATATCTATATCCATATATATATATATATATATATATATATATATATATATATATATATATATATGAAGAGGTAAATATGAATGCAAAGCAATGAAAGCATTACTCACGTGATGTAACCACCATTTTCGGGTACCATATTGCAATAACTGTAAAAATAAGTGTCTTCTTCTGGAATATCATTCTTTCAGTGATACCGAATAGAATGCCAAACTCCAAACCCCAGCGAAACCTGTTTCACATACATCAATTGAATTTTGCTAGTTTTCTTCAAAGTATTTCTCTGCTATGATAAACCTTGAATACAGTGGTGCTGCTGACAGTGACTTATATACTGGCTGCATATCAGATAGGTCAATTTTGATTGGCTAAAGAAATATTTGGCAATAGTCCCAGAGATCTTGTACAACTGACCACGGCTCCATACTCACACTATATATATATCCAGACAATTGCTAAGTTAAATGGCAATGTATTGTGGGATGGGGGTTTGCAATAGCTAATTAGAAATTAATTTATAACTGACTGTCTAAGCAACAGATAGAAAACTTATTTAATTCCCATGGAAAATAATTATACTATTTTGCAAAATTATTATTGTTTCGTGATAAGAGGGGGAATAACATGTGTGACAACAGGCTCGATTTTAAGAATTACATTTAAATTGTGCATTGTCGATGATGAAATCACACTTTGTACACAGCTTTGTACATAGACGTCTTCTGAAAGAGACTGTAATTTCAGTAATTGCTTTCAGTCTATCAGAGATTTATATTAATTTAAATGCTAATTAATTAAATGTGGTATTTAATATTTCTCTGTAGTTTGTAAAATAGTTAGCTGTTAGATACAATCAACAGATTATTATCCAATACATGATATTATTCAACCTTTTCACTGCCTCTCTCTTTATCGATGCATATACAGTACATATGACAACATTTCTGTTTTCAAGATCAAAATTAAAAAACACATAAACAATAAACAGTTTTAGGTGTACTAACTCACAGTGTCCATGTTTCGTTGAATTTTAGTGTGCTTAATGGAACATCATACGCATTTGTTCCAAACGAATTCAAGTAGAAATTAATCTTAAAGCACATTTTAAAGCATAATGAAATATTAACTCCTGTAATGAATGAGATAAACAACTTTAATGACAAGATAACCAAAACGTTTAAATACAATCAACCGTGAATAGTTTTATTATCATCAATATGTAGAACGGATATAAGGAAATACAAAATTTGGGAAACAAGAACAATACAGACGGCCAGCAGATAGATAAATGAGAAAACATCTTTCTACTAGACAGAATAATTGACTAAAAATAGTTTGATGAAATTTATTTCAGTAATGAAAGGCCTGTTTACAAAACGAATACTCCATTTGAGTCTGGCGACGGACTCCACGCTAAAGAAATATAACTTAAAAATCCAGTTGACAACAAAACTGATAAACCTCTTCATTGCAACACTGTCTTTTTCTGCGTTAATTACAATAACCGAAGAAATGTTCAGGCATCTGCTGAATCTCACTGTTTGTTAGGATTGAAAACCAGCATTGTATATATTTACCTTGATTAATTTAGTAATATTTAAACTTATTTGAGGCTCTTAAAACTGTTTCCATCAGATTGTTTTTCTTTCAATAGACACGTTCTCAAGAAGTGATTGCAGAATAGGAGAATTATAACGCTGCATATCAGCAAGAAAGATATGAATGGGAATGAAATAAGGTCACGGAATGCTTGTAATGTATGTACTGCATACCATGTCGTGTTTTAGACACGTGTGATTTCAGCACAATAAAGAGGAAGCATGACTTTTTGGTCGCGGCCGTTTTGGCGTTAGGTTACTGTACTATGCCTTTCTGAGGATGTCCTAAACGTTAAACGTAACTCAGCTTTCCGAGTTTAACAGTGTCCAAAATAATGCAGTGAAAACAAAATATGCGAGAGAATAAGATTCACTTAGATTTTTTCTTAAAACGATTGCACATCGACATTTGATAACATGCCTTTGTGTACATTATGGTAAAGTTTCCTCAAATAAACAAGTTCGTTATCAAACACGAACATGCTGTATAATTCGTGCATCAAACAATTATGTGATAGTTGTCATAGGAAAAGAGTAACAACAATATATTGTTACGCTTTTAATGCATTATTCATAGAATTGATAATAATTTTGCTAACAACATTTTGTGCAGATGCTGTTAATGTTTCATCAAATGAATAAAATCTTTCGAGATACGACAAGTATTACAATCAGTTAATCACCAAATTAAGTGATAATCCTCGTACATACTCAGTAACATTTCGCACGTTGCACTTCTCGACATGCTTTGATTCTTAAGTCAGTATCTCCCCCTGCGGGTCCGGGGTTGTAGAATTGGCCCGACGTGCCTCGCTACGTGTCGTGAAAGGCGACTAAGTAGAGGCAACCTGTTTGCCGTGGGTTGCGTCCCGTGTCGAAGGAGGAAAGGATCCTGGTAGTTGAGCAGAGGCTTTCCATGCAATACACTACTTTGGCCTCTACTTCTCTTAGACGGGTGGACGGGATGGGCCAGGTTCCGACAAATCGGCTGGTCACGCCGAGCCCTAGGAAGTCTTTATTTACTTTCTCACCTTCTTTATCTGTCTCCTTGTATCTCTCTTGATACCACCGTTGCCCCTATATTATATTCCTTTATCTTTCCCTTTTCCAAGTCTTAGAAGACTTCCTAGAAGGCGGTGGCTCAACGGGTCAATCGGGGGGTAATTTTACCGACCTTAGAAATTGGCGACTTCAAGGTCAATCAAAGGTAATTTTATCAACTGAGTATGGCATCTGTGTATCCCTGGCACTTGCAAAGTGTCCCCTTGTTGGGCTCCTTGGTAGGCGGGCAGCACGGGTGCTGAATTTTTAATCTAGCCATCATGGATAATTAAAAAAAAAATCAAAACAAGAGAACTAAACCTTTGTCTGACTCTGATGACGAACCATGTGGTGTGGAGTCATTTCCACGTTTCATGGTCATACAGTCAAAAGATGCCACGAAACCGCTTACCTCACTCTCACTGTTCGTGATCGAGAAGACAATTACAGGTCTGATTGGAACACCAAAAAGCGTCAAAAAAATGAAATCGGGTTGCCTTCTTGTGGAATGTGAACGACGAGGTCAGACAGACAATATCAAGAAAATAAAAACTTTCTTCGATATTCCAGTGACCTCATTCGCTCACACCACACTGAATATGTCCAAAGGGGTGATTCGCTGTCGTGACTTGGCTGGAGTCACCGACGCTGATATCATTGAAGGAATGAAAAATGAAGATGTCACTGCAGTACGCAGAATACCTATAGGACACCAACACCATTGTTCTCAACTTCAACAAGCCAACAGTACCCAAAGTGGTCAAGGTTGGCTTCTTGCAAGTGAAGGTTGAGATCTACATTCCCAGCCCCCTTCGATGTTATAAGTGTCAAAAATACGGCCATCACGAAGACCGCTGCTCTAAAACCCAAATATGTGGCCAATGCGGAGAAAATTCTCATCAGGAAGCTGACTGTAGAGCAACTCCGCATTGTGTCAACTGTGGAAAAGCGTACCACGCCAATTCCAAGGATTGCGATACCTGGAAACAGGAGAAGGAAATTCAGACGGTAAAATACACAAATAATATTCCCTATCCAGAAGCCAGAAAACTTGTACAGGCGGAAACAGCCCATCCTGGCCCATCCTTCTCCACCGTAATGAAGAACAATCCTAAAACAACGAAGGACGCTCAAACACAAACAGAAGCACCCGATTCAACACCAAATTCAAACACCCCCATTACCAAGCTCAAAAGAACACGGCATCTGCTCAGACTACATTTAATAATACCCAACCACCAAAATCACCAAAAAGTAAACAATCTCACGGAAACAGACAACAAAAGGGGTCAGATGACCCCATCAAACTATATAACAGGTTTGGAGACATTGAGAGCATGGATGCAGAAGAATCTGCTCCATGCGCTCAAGGCAGCTCCAGACCTAACAACAAAAAATTCACCCCCGTACTTCCTCCAGAGAAATAACCAAACAAATTCCCTCTGCGAAAGGTCTAACCTAGCTCCACAATCTTTAATTTAAATTTATAATGAAAACACTATCATACAATGGAATTGTCGAGGACTTAAAGCAAATTACAATGATATTCTCCTGCTTTTAAACGAACATGATCCTGCGGTACTATGCCTTCAAGAAACATTCTTGAAAGATATGGACACTATCACATTTAAAAACTACTCCCTGTTTAACACCTGCTCTCCAAATGTTGATAGGGCATCAGGAGGAGTTTCCGTTATTGTGAACAACAGAGCTCCTCATAGCTTCATTCATTTAAACACCAATTTACAAGCCATTGCTGTAAGCGTCACTCTACATCGAGTGACTACATTTTGCTCTATTTATTTACCACCAAACACTAACCTAGTACCAAACGAACTCGTCAATCTTGTTCAACAGCTTTCCGCACCCTTTGTTTTACTCGGGGATTTTAATGCCCATAAGATTTTATGGGGATCAAATCATATAAATGACAGAGGTCACAAAGTTGAAGACTTTATTTCTAGACACGATCTGTGTCTACATAATACCAAAACACCTACATATTTACACCCAGGTTCGGGTACATATACATGCATCGATTTGACAATATGTTCTCCTTCGCTGCTTTTGGACTATGAATGGAAGGTCGCTGATGACCTTCACAGCAGCGATCACTTCCCAATCTCCCTTGTAAATCATAACTCTACAATTGATGAAGTAATTCCACAATGGAATTTAAAGAAGGCCGACTGGGCCAAGTTCGAAACACCCTGTAAAGCAAGGCTGAATGAGGATATAGTTTTCAATGTTAACGACCCCATTCAGCTTTTTACATCTATTTTAACCGACATTGCAGAAGAATCTATCCCCAAGTCCTCAACAAACTATAAAAGAACCCTAAAAGCTTGGCTCACTAAGGAATGTAAGGAAGCCATACGGCAACGCCGAGAAGCCTTGAAAAAATTTAACAATCATCCGACGCCCGAACATTTAAGTAAATATCGTATTCTCCGGGCCAAAGCTCGCCGGACAATCAAAGAAAGTAAACGAGCATCATGGATGAAATATGTTTCCTCTTTAAACTCTCGTTCCTCAATTAAGAAAGTTTGGGACACGATCCGCAAAATAAACGGAAAGAGAAAACACAATTCTTTCCGACATCTGACACTGAAAAATAACAATTTTAGCTCAAAACGTGACATAGCGAATATTCTTGCTGATACATTCTCTAAAAATTCCTCATCATCTAATTATTCCGAAGCCTTCCAAAAATTGAAAACTCAGAAAGAAAAGTCACGTTTAAAATTCACATCCAAAAACTCGGAAAGCTACAACCAACTGTTTTCACTATCGGAACTTATGGAGGCGTTAGACAAGGCCCATGATACTTCCGCTGGGCCTGACACAATACATTACCAGTTTTTAAAACATCTTCCAGAATCATCTTTAACATCTCTGTTAAAACTCTTCAATGATTTATGGATTACTGGTAACCTTCCTAAAAAATGGAAAGAAGCAACAGCAATACCAGTTCCCAAACCAGGTAAAGATAGCGAAGATCCTACCAACTATCGACCTATTGCACTCACAAGCTGCATATGCAAAACAATGAAACGAATGATCAATTATCGGCTTGTATGGTACCTGGAAACGAACAATTTAATATATCCTTTCCAAAGTGGCTTTCGTTGTGGACGGAGCACCAACGATCATCTGGTTAGACTAGAAACATTCATTCGCGATGCATTTATCAAGAAAGAACATTTAGTAGCGGTTTTCTTTGATTTAGAAAAGGCCTATGACACAACATGGAAGTACGGGACACTAAAAGACCTGCACGATCTAGGTCTAAAAGGCCGTCTGCCCTCTTTCATATCCAACTTCCTCTCCGACAGAGAATTCAAGGTACGAGTGGGCTCTACTCTCTCAGATTTGCACGAGCAAGAGATGGGTGTGCCCCAGGGCAGTATTTTATCTGTGACACTTTTCAATATCAAAATTAATAACATCACCAAGTGTTTGACTCCTGGTGTGGATTGTTCACTATATGTTGATGATTTTCTCATATGTTATCGGTCAAAGCACATGCATACAATTGAAAGACAACTACAGCTAAATATCAACAAGATTCAAAATTGGGCTAGTACGAACGGCTTCAAATTCTCGAAATCAAAAACGGTATGCATGCATTTCTGTCAATTACGACGACACCACGAAGAACCTAAACTCACGCTGGACGGAACACCTATTCCAGTTGTTGAGGAAACAAAATTTTGGGGTATTATCTTTGACAGAAAACGGACTTTTATTCCACACCTAAAAAACTTGAAAGCCAAATGCTTAAAAGCACTTGACCTACTTAAAGTAGTAACGCACACTGACTGGGGTGCTGATAGAAAAGTCATCCTGAATTTATATAGAACGTTTATTCGCTCCAAACTAGACTATGGTTGCGTTGTGTATGGTTCAGCCCGAAAGTCATTTCTAAAAATGCTTGATCCAATTCATCATCAGGGAATAAGACTGGCTCCGGGAGCGTTTAAAACATCCCCGTGTGAAAGCCTTCTAGCTGAGGCGAATGAACCACCGTTATCACATCGTAGATAAATGCTTTCCGCACAGTATGCTCTCAAATTAAAATCAAACTCTCTGAATCCTGCTTTTTTTGGCTGTTTTCAACCCAAATACAAAACTTTATACGAAAATACCTTCCTTTGGCATTAGAATATCAACCAGCCTTGACACTACAAATATAGATCTTTCTAAATTTCAGAAAACGTCCATCTCCGAAACACCACCCTGGCTAATTAAACAAACAAAACTTCTTTTTACTCTACACGATGGAAAAAAATCCGAAACAAACCCCTCTGTCTTCTACAACTCTTACCATGAACTCCTCACCGAATTTAAAAACTACACCAGAATTTATACTGATGGATCAAAGGATGAGGAAAAGGCTGCTGCAGCCTTTGTTTGTGGAAATCACACAACGCAAGTTCGCTTACCAAATGGAGCATCAATTTTTACAGCCGAAATCAGAGCAATAGACCTTGCTCTGCAACATATAGAAAAGAAACACATTTTAAACAGTATCATCTTCTCCGACTCGCTATCAGTACTCCAGTCACTACACAATAGAAAACTGGAGAACCCATAATTAAAAAACATACTCTTCAAAAATACCGAGCTGAATGTCTCCCACAATATCATATACTGTTGGTTACCTAGCCACATTGGCATTAAAGGTAACGAAAAAGCTGATCGCGCTGCTAAAATGGCCCTTACTCAAGAACCATCTGATTTTAAAGTACCATATACTGATTTTAAACCTTGTATCAGAAAGTTCTTTCGTCAGAAGTGGCAGGCATCATGGAATGATGCCGTGAATAACAAACTTCATGCAATCAAGCCATCTCTAGGAGAATGGACTCCTTCCTACAGAACCATTCGTAGGGAGGAGATAGTCATTGCAAGAATCCGAATTGGTCATACTTATATCACCCACACCCACATACTAAAAGGTGAAGACCCACCAGAGTGCGTTACTTGCAATGAACCATTCACTGTCAAGCACTTTATGATAGAGTGCTTTGACCTACAACCTACGCGCGATCGTTATTACATTGTGCATGATATGAAAGAACTTTCTGATACTACAAACATCACTCGTATTATAGAGTTCCTGAAAGCCGTAAATATTTACTCTAAACTCTGACTTTTATGCTATCACCTTGTGCAGTTTTATGCAATATATATACCGTCCCATTTTAATACCTATTCATCTTTTTTACATCTCCCGTTTATCGGGAAGCTTTATTTTGCACCGTTACCATCTTACCGTTTTTAATTACAACCATTTGTTCTTTTATATCGCTGGTCGATATAGGACCGTTTATAAGTTTTAAAAGATTATACAAATAACTCTTTGTTTGGCGCTAAATAGCCTAACAGTGCTGATGCGCCGTTAAAAATCAGTCAATCAATCTTAAGTCATTATCAAAATATTTCCTGCGTTTGGTTGTTTATTGGTCCCCACAGATAAATTGCTTATATACTCCGTCGTGCATTTTGAATGACATTGTTTTCATCAACATATTTCTATATATTAGGTTGATCCGTCCCAAATTCTGCTTGCAATCCCTCACTGGCAGCTTCAGCGTAATTTTTCCATTCAGGGTCCTCTCGTGGATTTGCGGAAGGAAAGATGCATATCGTTAACTTCGAAGGCGATTAGGGAGACTCAAATAGAAGTCCTCAAACCAGTTGACGATCGACATAAGATCTTCTGTACCTTCCTTTGTCGGTTTTTCAAGCACAATAGCCAGCTCTGCCGGAAATATCGAAATCAGGATCAGTGGGTATCTGCGCAACAGGCCTACTCTGCGAGTTTTGCGCAGGTTCCTGGTCAAGTGGAAGAAGCATCCATTCATTTCGGAAGACAGAAACGTCAACCTTACTGCGCTTATTGAATGCTGGACGAAATCAATGACCACAACTGTTTGAGAGCTTCAAACGTTCGTCGATATTTCTTTTCTTTGTTGGGCAGTAAAGCATAGACTACAGGTATTACGAATGTCCTCTATCTGCCATAATTTACATATATCGGAGCCAGACTTAATCTTCCATCCGCTCAGAGTCCTTCCACTTGATATTCGACTCTTGACCAAAAATCATAATGCGATTTTCGTCTTGTTTGCAGGAATCGTATGGTAGAATCGTCTTGTTTGCATGAATCGTAGTAGTAAATTTGATAACGGTCTGCCCCTCGGTTGAAGTATCTGTGAAATTAATGCAGAAGACGTTTGTGAAAAGAGGGAAATTAAAGCGAATAAACTTTTGAAACAGTTACAAGAAAACAGATGATGTAAAAAATAATTAAAGTATCTTGAGAGGCTCAGTACTTGAAAACTCTGATGATGCATGTGCTCGTCATGCATCGACTTTAGCCAGTAGTTAATGTACTCAACACCAAATCTAATGTAAACCATTTGTAAAATCTGGGCAGAATAACTTAATTCTGTTCTAAGATTCCTGCTAAGTTGATGAAGTATGAGTACTTGTTCATTACTATGTGTTAAGTGTATGTGTTGTATTGCTTAAATGTTTCTTTGAGCGATTATGCCGTTTAACAGTATAATAAAAATATTACAAATGTTTACGCATGATAAACAGCTAACTCCTCCCAAGCAGGAAAAGATACCAGAAGGAGATCAATCCAGCAAATCACCGTAGTAATTAAATCCCAAATAAATTTAACCCAAACTAACTTTTCAACTTAATACAACCAGAAATATTATTTATTCCGTGTATGCTATATGCATCTTTCAATATGAAGGGAAGGGAAATGCTAAGAATACATTGCTAAACAGATTAGGTACAATGCTTGTAAAAGACGTCACCAAATAATGTGGAAGTGATGATTTTATCAACTTGAGTGTCATCAACATTTTCATAATTCGGGTAGAAACAATAGGACTGATGAAGGCAATACTACCAATACATTGATATAGATACAATCAGGAGCTGATAATCCCCTAAAAATACAATTGGCAAAGAACCTATCCATTTTACCCGGTATTGTACAAAGTTTCAAATAACGTATAACTTTTATCTACTAAAGTATCTTGCCAACTTAAAGCTTCTTCCAAAGCTCCTGACTTTGAACATTGAGTACTTGAAATAGTGAGTACTTAGATATCTAGGTAATGGAACTGGGAAACATTTGTTTGTCGAATGATACAATTACGGCAGAATCAATTGTACATTTAATAAATGACAACCATATACACGAAATAGGTTTGTATGATGACATCTCCAGGAAGATAATTATCGACATAGTACTCAATCAAAATCTAGGAGAACATAATGTTGGTTCACCTATAATCAGTTTAAATGGTGTGAAACAACGAGATGAAGTGATTCAGAAATGTTTTTTCTCAGTCCAGCGAGACAGTCTCAAATATCAGTGACTATAGAATGACTACCATATATGGTATATAACAGAATATTCAATAGAGGCAACAGTTTACAGACGACACCATGTATATTTGCTGAAAAACAAAAATAAATTAGTGTCATATGCGTTAACAATTTCACAATGATCACAATTCATATTGACTAGGTACTATATGAAATAGTGTACATACTATTGTGCAGCCATGATAGCTTTCAAAAAGTAGCATTTTGCAGATTTCATTGTGAGATTAGAATTTCACGGAACTTAAACTGCGTTGAAGTGTTTCAGACAGTCTTTAAAGACTAGTTTTAATCACAATGTAGCTTTGCTTCATATTTTGTTTTGTGTAATACATTTTGAATTTATTTGTCTTCTGATTTTTAAATACCACAATTGTAGCATATTTTCTACACCATTAAAGTTATTGGTAAAAATTATAGTTAGGTACTGTTTTAGTAGGAATCTTTAGGAGCATGGCAGAGTTTTGTTTTTATGCACTAGATGAGCAACTACTCCAGTACTAATGTCTGGATAACATAGGCATATTGTGGGATGTTTCTGTGGTATATTTGTTAATGCCAGACCAGTACTTTGAATCCGTCAGTGAATCATTCCATTTTATTTTTTGTGAGAAAAGGATTATACTATTGTAACTTTAATTAGTGTTGTAACTTCCATATATTAAGTTCTTGCAGAGAAACAACCACCCATGATACGTAGTAATAGACCTAACAATATCTATCATACTTTAATGTGGTCCCAAAACATTTCTATAATTGAACTAAAAACGTTAATGCACAGTTGAAGATTGTAATTCAGGCTATTCAGGTCATTTATTTACGTCGATTTTTTCAACTGAGTTCTAATTCACACGAACTTATTTACCTGCAGCGGTGTGATTGATTAAATTTCCGATATTCAACATTCTGACGATTTCAGCAATATTGCACTTTTTTACATGCGGGAAATATCAAAATGTAGGTTAAACGGTAGACCAGTTGCAGACTTTGTTTCAAAAGAAAAAATACATGTTCCTATAGGGATCTTACTATTTTCAAGTAACTCTAAATAAGTGTTTTACTCTGAAGTTAGTTTTATGTATAGTATCTTACTCCTACCTTTTGTGTGCATATATGTACCCATAATCATCTCAGCCATAATAGTGGAATGGTTTCTCGTTTTACAAATTTATTTGTGAAGGAAATACACGGTGAAGCATTAGATATAATTTAACGAAAGTTAACAAAATTATCAAAAATGGGATATGAAGGTCAAGATTAAAGATTTTTGTCTGCAAGTTTTGTATTGTTACCTTGTTGAATATAACCATCATTGCTTAAGGGATGAGCGAGGTACAATCTAGGTTTAGTCTAATAGTGCTCCTAGGCTTTAATCTCAATGCAGTGGAAAACCTCTGAGGAAATGTGTTATGCCGGATAAAGTAGAAACTCGCTGAAAATCAATTATTGTACAATTGTACTGCATAGGCTACAAAATATTATTTTCAGCGAGTAAAGGACTGGAATGGGCCAGGTTAGACATTTAACTTAGGTACGCATCTCCACATAATGAAACAAAAATTAAGAGATGTTCGATCCAAAGACATTCACTCTTCCTTCAATCACTTTAATTAAATACTTGATGAGTAGAGGTATTCCTTTTTAGAAAAGAGTGTAAATAACATTTCAACAGTGTTAACATTCCTGTTATTATTATAATTATTAGTATTGTTATTTTATTATTATTATTATCATTATTATTATTATTATCATTATTATTATTATTATTATTAATTTTTGCTCTGCTATGTGTGAATTACTATGATATTGTTGAATCATAATCTGGGTGAGGATAATATCTTAATGTCAAACTAACCAGAATTTAAGCTACTATCAATGTAAAATAAATTTCCGCAGCGAAGATTTTAATACTATTTGATACCAATACTTTCATCCCTGAACCGATTTAGATAAGTCATTGCGGAAATCGAGCGCATTAACATCGCATACATATGTAAAGCACAGCAACTTAAAGGTCATGCCCAGTCTGGTCAGTATACGAATAGAGGCTTTGATAACAGCCAAGTTTATCTGCTGAATATTTAATCTTCGGATGCATTAAAGTAATATATGTGACCGATAGTCGAAAATATCAACACATTCATATAGAATATTAGCCATTATAGATCAACTAAAACTATATAATTAGCTTTCCCCTAGAGGAAGCTGTTAGATTCACATCATTTTAATTGTTCCCAACTAATAAATATTTGAGGAAAATGTATGTCTTCGTCACAGTATGTACTGTTATATGAGTCACGTTCAACTGCAAACTGCATTGAGCCAGAACTGCCGGCGCATCATGTGAAAGAAGATTAGGGTCAATGCAGTTGGTTATTTGCAATCAATAAAGCAAACAACATAGACTAAGATGTAGAAGCGCATTCTGCAGAAGAGGAAATAGTTTCATTTACACTGACAATACCGAATGAACTTAGGAAATTTTTTAAATCATGTGCATGAAAACAATCTACATATTGATATCGAGATTATTTAGAACAAAATTAAAGTATACATACATACATACATACATACATACATACATACATACAGACACATACATACATGCATGCATACATACATACTAACATACATACATACATACATACATACATACATACATACATACATACACACACACATACATACATACATACGTACATACATACACATGTACGTATGTGCGTGGGTGCGTGCGTGCGTGAGTGGATGCATGCATGCATACATACACCCATAGATACATACATACATGCATACATACATGCATACACACACATACATACATACACACATACATACATACATACATACGAACGTACGTGCGTGCGTGCGTGCTTGCGTGCGTGCGTGGATGCATACATACATGCATACATGCATACACACATACATACATACGTACGTGCGTGCGTGCGTGTGTGCGTGCGTGGACGCATGCATGCATACATACATACATACATACATACATACATACATACATACATTCATACATACAGACATACATATATACATACATACATTCATACATACATACATGCACACACATACATACATACATACATAAATGCATACACACACATACATACGTACGTACGTGCGTGCGTGTGTGCGTGCGTGGATGCATGCATACATACATACATACATTCATACATACAGACATACATACATATATACATACATACATTCATACATGCATACATGCATACACACACATACATACATACATACATACATACATACATACATACATACATACATGCATACATACATGCATACATACATACATACATACATCAACATTTTCATAATTCGGGTAGAAACAATAGGACTGATGAAGGCAATACTACCAATACATTGATATAGATACAATCAGGAGCTGATAATCCCCTAAAAATACAATTGGCAAAGAACCTATCCATTTTACCCGGTATTGTACAAAGTTTCAAATAACGTATAACTTTTATCTACTAAAGTATCTTGCCAACTTAAAGCTTCTTCCAAAGCTCCTGACTTTGAACATTGAGTACTTGAAATAGTGAGTACTTAGATATCTAGGTAATGGAACTGGGAAACATTTGTTTGTCGAATGATACAATTACGGCAGAATCAATTGTACATTTAATAAATGACAACCATATACACGAAATAGGTTTGTATGATGACATCTCCAGGAAGATAATTATCGACATAGTACTCAATCCAAATCTAAGAGAACATAATGTTGGTTCACCTATAATCAGTTTAAATGATGTGAAACAACGAGATAAAGTGACTCAGAAATGTTTTTCTCAATCCAGCGACACAGCCTCAAATATCAGTGACTATAGAATGACTGATATATATGTTATATATAAGAATATTCAATTTAGGCAACATTTTTTAAGACGCCACCATGTATATTTGCTGAAAAACAAAAATAAATTAGTGTCGTATGCGTTAACAATTTCACAATGATCACAATTCATATTGACTAGGTACTATATGAAATAGTGTACATACTATTGTGTAGCCATGATAGCTTTCAAAATGTAGCATTTTGCAGATTTTATTGTGAGATAAGAATACCACGGAACTTAAACCGCGTTGAAATGTATCAGACAGTGTTTAAAGTCTAGTTTTAATCACAATGTAGCTTTGCTTCATATTTTGTTTTGTCTAATAATTTTGAATTTATTTGTCATCTGATTTTTAAATACCACACTTGTAGCATATTTTCTACACCATTAAAGGTATTGGTAAAAATTATAGAGTAAGGTACTGTTTTAGTAGGAATGTTTAGGAGCATGGCAGAGTTTTGTTTTTATGCACTAGATGAGCAACTGCTCCAGTACTAATGTCCGGATAACATTGGCATATTGTGGGATGTTTCTGTGGTATAGTTTTTAATGCCAGACCGGTACTTTGAATCCGTCAGTGAATCATTCCATTTTATTTTCTGTGAGAAAAGGATTATACTACTGTAAGTTTAATTAGTGTTGTAACTTCCATATATTAAGTTATTGCAGAGATACATCCACCCATGATACGTAGTAAAAGACATAACAATATCTGTTATACTTTAAAGTGGTCCCAAAACATTTCTATAATTGAACTAAAAACGTTAATGCACAGTTGAAGATTGTCATTCATGTTATTCGGGTCATTTATTTATGTCGAATTTTTAACTGAGTTCTAATTCACACGAACTTAATTACCTGCAGCGGTGTGTTTGATTAAACTTCCGATATTCAACATTCTGACGATTTCATCAATATAGCACTTTTTTTTTAAATGCGGGAAATATCAAAATGTAGGTTAAATGGTAGACCGGTTGCAGACTTTGTTTCAAAAGAAAAAAGTACATGTTCATATCGGGATCTTATTATTTTCAAGTAACTCTAAATAAGTGTTTTACTCTGAAGCTAGTTTTATGTATAATGTCTTACTCCTACCTGTTGTGTGCATATAGGTACCTTTAATCATCTCAGCCATTATATTGGAATGGTTTCTAGTTTTACAAATTTATTTGTGAAGGAAATACACGGTGAAGCATTAGATATAATTTAATGAAAGTTAATAAATTTATCAAAAATGGGATGTGAAGGTTAAGATTAAAGTTTTTTGTCTGCAAGTTTTGTATTTTTATCTTGCTGAATATAACCATCATTGCTTATGGGGTAAGCGGGTTACAATCTACCTTTAGTCTAATGGTGCTATTAGGCTTTGATCGCAATACAAATGAAAACCTTTGAGGAGATATGTTATGCTGGAAAGAGTAGAAACTCGCTGAAAATCAATTATTGTACAGTTGGAGTGTATAGACTACAAAATATTATTTTCAGCGAGTAAAGGAGTGGAATGGGCCAGGTTAGACATTTAACTTAGGTACCCATCTCAACATAGCGAAACAAAAATTAAGAGATGTTCGATCCAAAGAAATTCACTCTTCCTTCAAACACTTTAATCAAATACTTAATGCCTAGAGGTATTCCTTTTAAAAAATGGTGTAAATAACATTTCAACAGTGTTAACAATCCTGTTATTATTATTATTATTATTATTATTATTACTATCATTATTAATTTTTGCTTTGCTATGTGTGAATTACTATGAATGTTGTTGAATCATAATCTGGGTGAGGATAATATCTTAATGTCACACTAACCGGAATATAAGCTACTATCAATGTAAAATACATTTCCGCAGCGAAGATATTAATACTATTTGATACCAATACTTTCATCCCTAAACCGATTTAGGTAATTCATTTCGGAAATCGAGCGCATTAACATCGCATACATATGTAAAGCACGGCAACGTAAAGGTCATGCCCAGTCTGGTCAGTATACGAATAGAGGCTTTGATAACAGCCAAGTTTATCTGCTGGATATTTAATCTTCGGATGCATTAAGGTAACATATGTGACCGATAGTGGAAAATATCAACACATCCATAGAGAATATTAGCCATTGTATATCACCGAAACCTACATAATTATCTTTCCCCCTAGAGGAAGCTGTTAGATTCACATCATTTCACTTGTTCCCAACTAATAAATATTTGAGTATGTGCTGTTCTATGAGTCACGTTCAACTGCAAACTGCATTGAGCCAGAACTGCCGGCGCATTATGTGAAAGAAGATTAGGGTCAATGCAGTTTGTTATTAAAAATTAATAAAGCAAACAACATAGACCAGGATGTAGAAGCGCATTCTGCAGAAGAGGAACTAGTTTCATTTACACTGACAATACCGGATGAACTTAGGCAATTTTTAAAATCATATGCATTAACACAGTCTACATATTGATATCGAGATTACTTAGAACAAAATTAAAGTATACATACATACAACCATACATACATACATACATACATACATACATGCACACACATACATACATACATACATACATACATACATACATACATACATACATACATACATACATACATACGTACGTATGTATGTATGCATGTATGTACGTATGTATGGTATGTATGTATGTAGGCATGTATGTATGTATGCATGCATGTATGTATGTATGTATGTATGTATGTATGTTTGTATGTATGCATGCATGTATGTGTGTATGCATGTATGTATGTATGTATGTATGTGTGCATTTATATATGTACGTATGTATGTATGCATGCATGGATGTGTGTATGTATGTATTTTATATATGCATATGTGTATGTATGTATGTATGTATGTATGTATGTATGTGTGTATGTATGTATGTATGTTTGTATGTATGTATGTATGTATGTATGGTATGTATGTATGTACGTATGTATGGTATGTATATATGTATGTACGTATGTCTATATGTATGTATTAAGTATGTATGTACGTATGTATGTCTATATGTATGTATGTATGTATGTACGTATGTATGTATGCATTTATGTATGTACGTATGTATGTATGCATGTATGTATGACTGACTGACTGACTGACTCACTTTATTTCTTCTTAAAAAGAGATTACATCATATTAAACAAATTCATGATAATACAAGATGATAAAATAGAACAAAAAACTGAAAAAAATGCAATAGTAATGCTGTGTCAGCTATCGTATTGACAAAACGAAATATCTCAATACCTGCAATTATGCAAATCTGCAATCATTTGGCAGATCAAGGCACTGATCTTTTAACAGTTGCTTGATGATGATAATATATCGAAAAGTTAATACGTCTATAGTGTTATGTGCTTAACATTAAGTTCGAGATAGTAACGAAAATGAAATGACAAACTTATAACAGTGTAATTCTATATGTAGTTTTTTTTCTTCATAAGACGCATGCATTTATGCATATATATACTTGTTTACGCGTATGCGTGCGTGCATGCATTTATCTATGACTGACTGTCTAAATGACTTAGTTACCTCTTCAACAAAGAGTATATCAGGTTGCTAAGATACATATTATACATATCATAGGATTATGAGACACATCATAGACGAGAACGCAAGCATGATGTATATACATCGTCAACTAATGCATTTACAAAATGAGATATATAAATACAGAAAACCATATAGAAATCTCTAGGAAATAAACATAAACAAATACATAAACAAATACATAAACACCCACACAAACAGCTGTCATACAACACAATTTGCGGATTTGACAAGAAGACTTTGGCCTTTAATTGTTTATTTTTAATGTTAATTTACTACTTACTTTTTATATAATGTTAGAGCATGTTAGTTGATAGTAGGCCACACATTTTATTATAGAATGAAGCTATGCTGTTTGCGGTCACCAACATGAGCCTATCTGATACATCATCGTCAATAGACGACATGCAGTCAACCCTGCTTCCAAGAAGTGTCTCCAACAATATATCGTCTTCTTGATTGAATAAGTTAACCCCGTCTCTCACTTCTAAACAGTCAATCACTCTCTCAAAGAAAACGTTTCGTTCGTCAAGCAGCATTTCGCAGCTAAAATAAGATGTTTCGCTCTGTTGTCAGTCTCTTTTCCACAAAGTTTGCATACCATAACTTTACCAACAGGCATGATATATAGTTTTATTACTTCAGAGAGAGGCCATAACATGGATGGAAATTTACGCCCAAGAAACCAGATATTACTTGCTTTTAAGTCCAAATGAATGTTTCTGAAGTGAATTAAATCACCCCTTAGTTCCATATTTGCTCTCCAGGTAGTTTCTTCATGGTTTTGAATAATATCAATAATATGTTGATTCCAGACGAGTTTTTCTTCAGTTTGTACTCTTGCTGCATAGTCTAAAAGAACACTTCCCATACCATATTTCTTAGTTATTCTGTCAATATCAGGTATAAATCCCGTCTGTTTTAGCGGGTTGTTCAGATACTGACATCTTTTTCCAGATTAAAGTCCAATCGCCCTTACACAATCGGTTGAAAAAGAGCAATTTCATCCTATCTATCTATGCTTCCATTGACCAGAGTCCTAAGGTACTACTCGTTGCCTCTGTAGGCGAATATTTATCGAAAGCTTGCATACGTCGCGCTGCATATCTCTGGCATAACTCAAGTTCTTCTATATTCGACTTTGTGATACCTGACCATAGTTCACATCCATATAGGACCGAGGGTAGAATAATTCTTTTCCAAATCTTCAGACTTGTTAGAGGGTTCATTCCTCCATCTCTGATACCAATACAATATAAAGAGTTTAACAAGTGTTTGCCTTTATCATATGCTTCTTTTATCGCGTCGTTTGGTTTTAAGTTGTATTTTAGATGTATGCCGGCATACTTCTTACTTTTGACTGCCGGAATGTGAGATTTGTCGAGCATAAAAGAAGGTATACCAGTCGTTCTTTTGTTAGTAAACAAGATGGTGCAACTTTTATCTGCATTATATCTTAATCTCCACCTTTTCGCATAGTCGGAAATTGTATCAAGCAGCTGTTGCATTGAATGATGCGAGTTAGACATTACAGTTGTTTCATATGCTAATAAGACACAAGGCAGGTGTAGATCGACAAGATTTAGACCTCGCAAAGTGTAATCTAATTCCGTGATCAAATCATCTATCATTACAAGAAAGAACCAGGCAGACAAGATACGACCCTGTCCTACACCCTGCCTAATATCGAAGCGTTTGGACAGCTTGCCCGCATATAAAACAGAGCTTGTTACTCTCTCAAACGAATCTTTCGTAATGCGCCAGGTCTTCCCTTTGATGCCAAGTCTGTACAACTTGTAGAATAACCCGTTATGCCAAACTGTGTTGAAGGCTTTGGCATTATCAAGAACTGTAGCATAGACAGGAGTATTTTTATCCAAATAGTAGCATATAGATTCTTTGATACAGAACGCTGCAGTCAGTCAGTCAGTCAGTCAGTCATACATACATACATACATAGATACAAACATACATACGTACGCACGTACGTGCGTGCGTGCGTGCGTGCATACATACATTCATACATACAGACAGACATAGACAGAAACACACACACACATACATACATACATACATACATAAATAAATACATACATACATACATACATACATACATACATACATACATACATACATACATACATACAGACAGACATAGACAGAAACACACACACATACATACATACATACATACATACATACATACATACATTCATACATACAGACAGACATAGACAGAGACACACATACACATATATAAATACATACATACATACATACATACATACACAGAATGATCAACATCTAGGCTTAAAATATAATAACAGACATGCTTTTAGGAAGTATTTCAAAAATTTAACCTTATCGTCGTGTATTCTCGTTATTAAAATTTAATATGATCGATATTGAAAAATATTGAAAGTGCCGCACCGGGAATATTATTCTTTGTCGTTGAACTAAAATTACGCAAGTACCTTTTAATTAGAAATCCCCTGGGCTCAAGCTCAGGTTTCAATGTTTTATCATCTTGCTGACATTTTATATCAGTGGTGGAAAATCTCATAAATGCCACATTTCAGAAGAATGTAACTTTTAGGGTCAGTTGGACTTCATTTCCATAAATAAAAAGGGTCAACGGGTCGTATCTCTCAAAAGTAAGGGCATTTGTTGCAGAAACATATCGGTTTCATCGATACTGATAGCCCAAGGTTTAGAACACCAGTCCCAAGCTATGCAGTTCATGAATTTTGAGCACCATTCCACCCGATTCTAGCCTGTGACACGGGGATAGGTTTATTGACTTTCTCACAAAAGGAAAATGCGTTTGTCAATTTTATTGTAAAAGAAAAGCATAAATGAAGACCTTTTGCAAGCACATCTCAATGGAAAACTGTCTGTCGTTCTATAGTTCTTTGTATGTCTTTTTATATCACACACACACACACACGAATTTGAGCCCCATTTCTAGCCTGTGACACGGTGATAGGTTTATTGAATTTCTCACAAAATGAACATGCGTTTGTCAATTTTATAGTAAAAGAAAATCAGAAATGTAAACCTTTTGCAAGCATATCTCAATGGAAACTGTCTGTTGTTCTTTAGTTCTTTGTATGTCTTTCTATATCAATCTTTATCTTTTCAATATCTAATGGTCGATCATAGTCCTCTGAGCGTAGAATCAATCGGCCAAAGCTATATGATGAAGAGAAGTATTCAGTCTCAAGGTCAACAATAAAATTGCATCTGCATTAGCTAGTCCATTCACTATGCATGTAACAAGTTAGGGGCAGACATGGTTTCTAAGGTGTGCTCCGTTAGCATGGGAACGGCTCGATTAATCGCATACATTAAATAGCACGCAAACGCGTTCATTTGCGATTCGTACATGCCAATAGGAGGCACACGGCCTAAATCCAATCAAGCATGTAAGAATAGGCTGTCAAATTTGGATATCCACCCATAAAATTGTAACAAGCGACATGCAATAATCCTCTAAACTCCTTTTTGTGTCGCCTGCGAGGGTATTTTCTCATCTTGTCATGAGTATGCATAAACCTGATTAACCTGCGACGGTTGTGTAAATTGGCAATCAAAGTTTCTCTAACATTGGCAGCCACTTATCGATGGATAAGGTCGACAGTTTCATTGATGTGTAGGAGATTGTTACAATTTGTTGTTGATGACGCATTTTTGTTTATGATAAATCATGAAAACAAGGAAATCTCAGCACATATTGTTTGACACAAAATGTATGACTAAGACGCTTTAGTTTACATAATGCAAACTCAGTGTAAAGAAAAAGTTGCTACGTTTGAATGAATGTTTGATAGTTCTTTAAAAGGAAAGTTTGCTGAAAGTAACTGAAGAGCCATTTCTGTTACGGGTTTGTGATGGTCGGGTTTTTCTTTTGTTTTGTGATGGTGGTGGTGTGGTTTATGAAAAGAAGACTCATCCTAAGAATTATCCATTCATCTATGTACCTGTACTTGTTCCTAATCTGCGTTGCCCCCATTTAGGTATGTATTTGTGTAATACCTTTAAGCGTTTTCAGATACGTGAACATAATGGGCAAAACTGATGATGCAGTCACTATAAAAACTGCCATATCATTCGCAATTCAAGGCCTACTCACTCAATGAATCGCGACACACTTACTGCATAAACGGTTACATGCACCGGCCATCTTGGTACTTATTTATGTTTAGCAAGAAACGGTTCAAAACGACGGTGATAATTTGCTTAAACATTTCTGAGACTGGAACCTCAGTGTTCGGGATTAACTTAGAATAGACTATCACTCACCAGAATTACCCAAAATAACTTAAATATAAAAAACATATCTTTTAAATCACTGGTAATCATTGCCGTTCACGCACCACTGTTTAAATTTGATCGTATCTGTGCGTGTACTTTGCAGTAATGACTAAACGACAAATAGATACACGAGACAATTTTACTAAGGATTAAACAATGACAAATACCATGAGTGTATTTTAGCCTTAAAAATTAATATACCTATGTCGACACAGTTCTTTAAAGTAAATTGTATAAATAACTTGTTTCCCTTTTTGTTCCACATGTCGAGGTGGGGTACTTGATGCCTATAGTGCGTGCCAGTGTTTTATGAACTTTGTGAAACATGCAAGAACATGGTGCCACAATATACCGCTGGCTACTTGCCTTAATAACAGATATTGTTATTTTGGATAAATGATTTATACACCTTGATTTCAATGCCATTAGATCACTGCTGGGAATACCCTTAACAGTCCATGTTCGACTGTTCGTTCAGGTCTTTGAATTATTCGGATTAATAACTGATAACAAAGTTTGATTTTCGTGTGATTGGCAGTCCTCCAATTCAGGGATTTTTTCTAAACTATATATATTTCTCATCAAGGACGATGTGTATTTAAATCATCTCTTCCTGGTATTTAGCTTCTAGATAATTGGGTCACTGATATTATGGATAGGTATTTATCATACACATCAAGACCTAGCATGTGGAAGATTGTATAACACGTATTTAAACACGTGGCGTGGAAAATGCATGACTAAGGAGCTTTAGTTTAGTGAATGATATCACAGCTCAGTTTAAACTAAGCTGTGTTATATTAGAATGAGTGTATGATTGGCTTATTTAATAAATATGCCATTGATAATATAACGATTTTGTGAAGTTCGCTATTGTTTTATATTAAAAAAATATTCATTCAAGAATGTATCGATTTACGTAGTTATCATTTTTCTCTATTTGTGTTTTCAATATGTAGGTATGTATTCCTATATTACTCGGAAGTGTTTGGGAAGCTTGAACGTCTTGGCCAAAACAGATCAAGCAGTCACTATATCATGCATAATGTGAAAGGGAAGAACTCTCTACTGCAAGGTGCTAGTCAAAGGTACCAACGGTAATAGTCTGTACCAAATAATTTTGAAGTAAAATAACTTTGCCGTCAAGTATAAGTTATATGTTCTAAGTCGATACCTAAACGCTTATTAATTGCTTACGTCCGTGCACCAAGGACAAATTCGATTTAATATTTGATTTACATTACAATTTATAAAAGACACTACCATAGAAAATCTCATCTCATAAATGAATCATAAATAAAAAGGAAAAAGTAAATGTTTGCGTAGGTATATGATTTGAACGAGAATGGTGAGCTACTGCTGGAGATGTGCTTCTCCCACAACCTTTGTGTGACCAACAACTTCTTCAAATGCAAGGACATCGAACAGGTGTCATGGTGACACCCACGATCCCGCCACTGGCAAAACCTAGACCTTGTCATCACCAGGCTTGCGGAACTGGCCAGTGTCCTTCTCAGCCGCAACTATCACAGTGCCGACTGCGACACGGACCACTTCCAAGAAGCTGCAACACGCCAAGAAGAAGGGTCACCCACGCATCAACACCTACTGTGCAAGCAGCCCAGAGAAGACACAGCAGTTCATCAGCAAACTGCATGATGCTCTCACCAAAGAGACACCTGATGACACCATCGACTCCAAGTGGTCTCACCCACGTAACGCTGTGTACAATTCATCCATCACTGCCTACGGGAAGAAGGAGCGCAAAAATGCCGACTGGTATGAGACCAACTGGGAGGAGACGGAGCCCGTGACTGAGGCGAAGAGAAATGCCCTCCAGGCATACAAGGCTGCACCTAGCCCTAGTACACTACAAGCCCTCAGGACTGCCAGGAACATCGCCAATCAGACCCCCTGCCGCTTCGTCAATACCTGCTGGTTGAACTTCTGCACCAGTATAGAGACCGCTACCAACACCGGGGATGCAAGAGGGATGTACGAATATATCAAGAAGACGACAGCCCCCCCCCACCTCCAATACCGCACTCCTCTAACCCAGGATGGGCAAAGTCATCACAGACCAGGAGAAACAGCTACAGCGATGGGTTGAGCACTATCTCGAGCTGTATGCAATCCAAAATGTCGTCACCGACATCGCCCTGAACACCATCCCAGACCTGCCAGTCATGCAAGAACTAGACACACTGTCCACCCTAGAAGAGCTCGGAAAAGCCATCGGTTTCCTGAAGTCCTCAAGAACGGGAAATCAGTACTGCTCCAGTCTCTGCACGTACTCCTCTGCCACTGCTGGAAACAGGGCCATATCCGCCAGGACATAAGAGATGCAAACACTGTCACTTTGTACAACAACAAAGGAGACCGTAGCGACTGCAACAAGTAACGAGGCATCTCCCTCGTCAACATCGTCGGAAAGTCTTTCGCCCGTGTCGCCCTGGTGCGTTTGCAGACCCTAGTCTTCCGCGTTTACCCAAAGTCTCAGTGTGGCTTCCGAGCCCGCCGGTCAACTCTAGACATAATTTTCTCACTACGCCAGCTGCAGGAGAAGTGTCGTGAGCAGCAGATGCCCCTCCACAACGCCTTCATACACCTGACGAATGCGTTAGACTTGATCAGTCGGAGCGGACTCTTCAGACTCCTGCAGTACATCGGCTGCCCCCACGACTGCTCGCTGGCGTTACGTCGTTCCACGAGAACAAAGCACAGTGTGCTTCAGTGGCGCAACATTGGAGGCCTTCCCATTCAGCAGAGCAGTGAAGCAAGGTTGCTTCCATACGCCGACACTCTTTGTCATCTACTGCTCCATGCTCCTTCAATACACCTTCAAGGACTTCAGCGAGGGAGTGTACATCCATACCAGGGCTGACGGCAAGCTGTTCAACAGCGCCCTTCTCCGTGCTTAGACTAAAGTCATAGAGGTTCTCATCCGTGAATTTCTCTTTGCCGACGATGCAGCCTTGACATCACACAAGAAAGATGGACTCCAGCAAATGTTATGCCGCCTCTCCCACGCCGTTAAGGAGTTTGGACTAGCCATCAGTGTGAAGAAAACGAACGTCATGGCGCAGAATCTCCTCCCACCATTGCCATCGATGGGTACAACCTAGAAGTTGTTGAGAACTTCACATTATTCGGGTCCACCATCTCCAGCTTGCTTTTCATTGTAACTAAGGTCAACGGCTGGATTGCCAAGGCAGCAGCGGTTATGGGAAGACTGAACTAAAGGATCTGGAACAACCCCAATTTCACTGAGAAGACTAAATTGCGCGTCTACCAGGCATGCGTACTCAGCATACTCTACAACAGCGAAGCATGGACCACCTATGCAAGCCACGAGAGGGCACTCATCAGCTCCCACCCGAGATGCATTCTGCACATCCGATGGCAGGACAAAGTACTTAACACAGAGGTTCTTGAATGCGCCAACATAAACAGCATGTTTTCCATTCTCAGTCAGAGGCGCCTTGGCTGGATCGGCTACGTCAAGAGAATGGACCCAGGCCGAATTTCCCAAGGACCTGCTATACGGCGAGCTAGCAGAAGGCGCATGACTGACTGGACGGCCACGTCTTCGTTACAAAGATGTCTGCAAGAAGGACATGAATACGGCAAACATCAACGTCAACGACTGAGAGAGCCTTGCTGACAACCTCTCCACCTGGTGTCTAGCTGTCAGACATGGCGTTCAGAATGATGAGGAACACAAACCTCTCTGCAAAGAGAGCCAGGATGAAGGCGAAACAACAACAGCCTCAATAAGCATCGATGTTCACCTGCAGAAAGTGCAACAGACACTTTCACTCTAGGGTCGGGCTTCTCAGACACTTACAAAGGTGAAAATAGGACACCCAACCAGTAGATACGTCATCGTCTCCGGAAAACGAATGGGTGCCGAGTGATGCAGCGATGTTAACATTCATTATCATATTCTTTGAAAACATCACATTTCTTTCCATTGTTTTGAGATGCACGCCTTGCAAAACTGTGTATTTATTTATCAATCACATATCATGTCGCAGCCGCCGCTTATAATGCTGCAAATAATAAGCAATCAAAAGCATATATGATACAGTCACCGCATGTTATACATAAGACAGCCCTGCAGTTCCATACTTATTAATCCGGATAGTATGTATGTACGTCTCTGTTGTCTCTTTTGGAGAAATAATACGATGCATGATGATCTACGTTCTGAATATTTTGCTTTAACGTGTTTGCGTCCTTCAACCTGTGAAAACATTGAATGCTGATCGAAAGACATGGTAAAGTTCTATAGAATCACTACAAGCGTTACTCCTCACTACACAGCATTACCTACAGAATCCTTTGTTATAAATCCATCTTTAATATTTTCCACATTCATTAATACACATACAACTGTGATTTCCTCTGCAATACGACTGTTATATCATGATATAATCAAAACCATTGATAGGTAAATAAAACTGACTGCAGATATTATATATCTCATCTTCATTAACACATACGATATATATATATATATATATATATATATATATATATATATATATATATATATATATATATATATATATATATATATATATATATATATATATATGTATGTATTGGATGTGCATGTGTTTGTGTTAATCATGCTGAGAGAGATAACTCCCTGTTGGAATGGTAAGTTGAACTACGGCCCAGCCAAAACATGACCATATAGAATCCGGAATGTCAGTGCTGGCCTGTTGATTGGCACAAACCTAGCCGAGATTATGATGGATTTTGCCGTGGATAACAATATCCAACTTCCCCAATCAACAAAGGACTACACGTTGCAATCAGTCGATTGATTCTACTGTAAGTAACTAACATTAATTGTAAAACTATTATTTTCATTATTCTGTACTGCATGTGCTCATAATAATGCCCGCTACAAGAGTATTTTAAGGTTAATACATTTTTTTTGCAGAAGAAAAGAAAATGAACTGTTATAATTCAAATCAAAGATATATATATATATATGTGTGTGTGTGTGTGTATATATATATATATATATATATATATATATATATATATATATATATATATATATATATATATATATATATATGATTTGTTTTCAACACACACAAACATACACACACACATTGTAATTTCGTATCTTGATATAATTAATTCTTTGAACAATACAACCATAATAATTTTAAAACTTAGCATACCTGTTGATTCTACATTCAATGCTACTTAACATTTTCAACTTTTTGGAAATCCAAGGGCTGATGAGAATCCATTCTTTCTGGCCCTCTGTGTTTTTTGGCTCAGTTGGCACAACTTTCAGACTGGAAAAATTCTTCTGCAGAACAAATGGGACACAGTCAAGGACGAAGAGAAAATATTCAACAGGCCGTGTGCGAAGGTGAGCGCGTAATATCAAGCAAATTTGTCAGAACTGGGGAGAAAGATTCATTCTGCCAAAGAAAAATATCATGAATTCTATTAATTTTACATTTTATAGCCCGAAATAGGTTTACAAGAACATACTCCGAGGCAAATCTCTGAAATACATTTAGAAAAGCATGCGCAAAAACCAAACAAACAAATAATAAAGACAAGATGAATCGTCAATTCACGTAAACATCAAAAGCATTGAAAACAATATTAAACAAAAGTAATTCAAACCACACTTTTCCGGTTCAAGAGATATCCTTTGTTGTTACGTTTCAGTTGTTTTCATTTTTCAAAACTATGTTATTTACAAACTAAATCTTTTCGCATGCCTATAAATTACTTTATTTTCTTCATTCTTTATTTATTATAGTATATATCTTAAATACATTTATTAGGACAGAACGTATAAGTAAAAGTATTAACATTGAAATTTAATCTAAAATGTATTAAAAGTAATTTTCCGCTACATTATATTGAAAGTAATTTTCCACTAGAATATATTGAGATAAATGTTATATATTTGTGTAATATAAATTTATGCTATTTTATAAAGATCGCGCTATACCAGCAGGTGCAGAAATCCATAAAATGCATTTCGCTCGTAACTAAATGTCAACAGTTGTCACCACAAAATACATTTGGCTCGTATCTAAGTGTCAGCAATTTAGATTTGGGGGTAAGCTGCTGAACAGACAAAGTATTAGATCAATAATGGTTGAGCTGCGCAGATGGTTAACACGATGGCCCTGGGAACAGGTCAAAGGTCTGACTGGACTGAACGAAGGCAAAAAACTGTATAAATAAAGTAGCGGTCTTACGAAGGGTCTTACGAACCATATCATAACAGTTGATGGAGAATAAACAATAAACCATATCATAACACATTTATCCATTAAACATTTCTTTATTAAAAGTAAATTCAGAGGTTAGATAATATGGTGTGACATATCAGTAACTTAGACACTATAGCTGTTTACCTGACCGCGAAGATTTAACGTGTACCTGATTTGACGGCTCTCTTTATGCATCTGAATTTATTTTGGATCTTATATGTTAATGTTACTATAAACTAGTACATGACAAACTGAATTGCAAGCATATTCTTTCCTAAATTAATTATGGTGATGCTATTACTATTCTGCACTTTCCATACAATTTTTTTCTGCTACTGGCTTCTATTGAGGTTACGTTTTAATACGAAATTCAGGAAGATGAATTTCTGGTGTGAAATTCCATATAAAGGTATAATAATGCACCCTGAAGTGAATGCCAATATAAAAGTAAAATTAAAGCACTTTGAAGAAAATACTCATGTGAAGGTAAAGTAAAGCATACTGAAGAGAATACCAATATAAAGGTAAAATAAAGTACGCTGAAGAGAGTACCCATGTAAACATAAAATAAAAGACTATTAAGAGAATATCTACGGAGCCCCAGAGAGGACACGATATAAAAAATATTATTTCGTTCCCTCAAATTAATATTTCGTTCCCTCAAAATAATGATTCGTTCCCTCAAATTAACATTTCGTTCCCGCAGATTCCTAATTCGTTCGCACAAATTATTATTTTGTTCCCTCAAGTTAATATTCGTTCCCTCAAATTAATCATTTGTTCCCTCAAGTTAGCATTTCGTTCCCTCAAAATAATAATTCGTTCCCACAAATTGATATTACGTTCCCTCAAGTTAATATTTTGTTCCCTCAAGATAATAATTCGTTCCCTCAAATTAACATGTCGTTACCTCAAATTGCGAATTCGTTCGCACAAGTTATTATTTTGTTCCCTCAAGTTATTATTCGTTCCCTCAAATTAATAATTTGTTCCCTCAAGTTAGCATTTCGTTCCCTCAAAATAATAATTCGTTCCCTCAAATTGATATTACGTTCCATCAAGTTAATATTTCGTTCCCTCAAAATAATAATTCGTTCCCTCAAATTAACATTTCGTTCCCTCAAATTGCGAATTCGTTCGCACAAGTTATTATTTTGTTCCCTCAAGATAATGATTTGTTCCCTCAAAATAAGAATTCGTTTCATCAAGTTAATAATTCGTTCCCTCAAAACCTCTAGTGGCTTAACAATTTGTTCCCTCGGTATACATTGTGTACTTGATTATTGCATTACAATGGCGGATGCTGGCGTCAGAATTGAGCTTATTAAGTTCTACTTCAAACTAGGACTTCTTTATAAAGACATCATCACTGTTCTTTCACTTCAACATGGGATTACCATCAGTGAACGTCATCTAAGACGCATACTAAAATTTAGAGGTCTTTCAAGGCATAAAGAGTACAGCGATGTAGCAAATGTCGTATTCTTTATATCCAATGAAATCAATCGTTCAGGTCAATTACATGGATATCGATGGATGCAAAATGTGTGGCTAATGGTTTAAAAGTGAGAAAAGAAGACGTGCGACTCATTCTATCCGCGTTGGATCCTAATGGGTGCCAGGCTAGAAGAGCACGACGTCTCAATAGACGGGAATATTTTGCCAAAGGACCCAGTTATATCTGGCACATTGATTCGTACGATAAGTTGAAGCCGTATGGATTCTGTATAAATGGATGTATCGACGGATATTCAAGAAATATTGTATGGCTTTATGTGTATCATAATTGCAGCGATCCAAGAATCATAGGTGGTTATTTTATAAGTACTGTTGGAAAATTAGGTGGAGTACCCACTCTCGTAAGAGGCGACCTTGGAACTGAAAATTGTTACGTCAAGAGTTTCCAGCGTTTTCTGAGGAGAAACAGGCAAAATGAACACATTAATGAGAATGCATTCTTAGAAGGTGATAGCACCCATAACCAGAGGATCGAGTGTTGGTGGGGACATTTTCGAAAACAATGTGCATAATTCTGGATTGATCTCTTTCAACGTATTCAAAATGATGGTCACTTTGGTGGAGACATTTTGGACAAAAGCATTCTACAATTTTGCTTCATGGGAATGATCCAGGTATAAAATTAATTACCTTTTCTGAAACAAAAATTAGGATATAGATGACTGAACATGATCATAAATGATAGGAAGTGAAGTGAAATGCTAAATCCCATGAGGTCAGCACTTATCCCTTCGCATATTTCAGCTGGGGCTATTTTTTTTACTGCACTTAAGCTGTGTACCCTCACTGCGATCTCTTTGCATGTTTTAAAGCGGATATTCGAGATAAGTTGTTCTTTGGTATTGGTATGGTTAACATTACATCTAATTTCAACGTTGGTACGAACATTTGCACCAGAAAACCAAAGATATTGTTGGGAGAGATATTTTATTCTCACATATTGTTTCAAGTTTCAAAGCTGTGCTGACCGCTCCAGTGGCCTAAGCGGTTAGAGCGTCCGCTTTGAATGCGGGAGATCGCGGGTTTTAACCCCAGCCGAGTCATAAAGACTTACAAAAGTTGTAGTAGCAGCTGCCTCGCTTGGTGCTCAGCATTAAGAGGTTAGGACTGGTCGTCCTAATGTCAGGATAATGTGACCTGGTGGGACATGATGCCACGTGTCTTAGGCATGATGCCTCTGTACTAGAATCACTATAAACTGCCACACTGCAGACATCGAAGGAATATGACTGAAAAAAATTGTTAAAGTTACGTTAAAAATCCAAAACAAACACACACATACACACACTCAAGGTTGTGCGTACTTTTTGAGCAACTAAATAACCGACTTAAACAGCACAAAGTATTTTGCAAGTAAATACTGTCAGTTTTCAGAATTAGCACGAAAACTAATCATCTTAACAATGTCATAGTGGCTATAACCAATTGTATAGGATCGCGTGTATATATTGCTCTCTGGCTTTTCTGCGCATGTAAGGTTTCTGTCAACAATACTGGCGCAAACCGCATAACGAATTCGACCGATTGACGAAAATAAAATACTGCAATGCTTACCATTTGAAAAGTTGCAATTGTTACCAGAACATTATGTTCAGCATAAGACAAATTTTTGACATACAGGATACCACCCCTGTGTTTTCGTGATTCGCGATATATCAGCCTATTCTGCACATGGCTTTGAAAAGATGTAATGTTTATGCGTCAGGGTATGGAAATGAAATGCATTACTTTAGACTCTTTCCGTCTGCATTTTAGCCGATGAACTAGGTCAGGTTTATAGCTGGTTTTTACAAAATTCAACGTAACAATGCCACTAAACGGCAAGAGATATTAAGCCAACTAAACCAATTTTGAAAAAGAAAATTTGTAAAAGTTCAACATTTTATAAATAAGCAATTATGTTGAAGAGAAACAATAATGAAAATGATGTAATGTGTTTACGTCTCTTTTATGGGAAAAAAATATTAAAGAATTTAGAATGTTAAGTATATCTGATTTAATATATATATATATATATATATATATATATATATATATATATATATATATATATATATATATATATATATATATATATATATATATATATATATTAATTCAATTGTTTGTTTTTCAGTTTTAAATTTGTATTTTTCTTACATGCTTATGTAATGTAAATTTATTCACTAGAGATGATACTTTTTCAGAACAGTGTTTGACCTTGACTGTTAGTTTCTAAACAACAGGTGTTGATCTAAATTCTGAACTGGATTCAGAATTAGTAAACAAAGTTCTATTTTATTTTAAAATGATTGGTTGTTGTCAAGGTCATGATGGGACTACGTGGGTTAAGAAGTAAACACTTTTTTAAATTTTAATTCTGGGAATAAAATCATTGGTCTAATCAAGGCCATATTCTGTGTATGTGATATAAACATGATCATGTGACCCCCTCTGATTTCGCAACTTGGGGGAATTTCGAAACTGCGTCTTATGATACAATATAATCTTTGGTTTGAGAGATATTTCTGTTTTGGGCTTTTCATACTGATGTCAAGTTAATGTGTTGTAGCCAGATTTGAGCTATAATAATTCTTCAGATCAGATGGATTTCAAAGGGATTAATTCTTTATTCTCTGAAGTATTTCGAGGAGTGCTCACACAAAAATGTTGGAAAGACATTGCTTACAAATTTAATTTGGATTTCCAACACTGGAGTGCCATTATTTGTATTTCTACAAGGAACTGTAGATAAGCACAGTACTGACTACAGCATACGTCATCGTCATCCATCTTGGATTTTCCATCAGAATTCGAACTTGAAATTATTAGTAAATTTATTACTAGGACCTTTGCAATTTAATTCGTGGATTATTCTTAGATTATTTTTGGATTTGATTCTGAAACCCTAAGTTCTTCTTCTTTTTTTCATTTTTACAGAATTTTCCAGGAAAATAAATTATTTGTTAAATTTTGAAAAGTTTGTTGTTTTCACACTTTCTGTGTTACTGTTTATTCGAGCCTAAACACGTAACAAGAAACAGACTACTGAGAATCATTTCGAACGCCAAGTTGACAAGTTGTCTCTTTTAAGGTATGATAAACAGGGTCCTATGTCAGAATGGGGCCATGGCGGTAATCTGAGATAATTATGTCACTCTGTATAATTTTGTTCCTTTTGCTTGCTGCTTTTTTCAACATCAACCTCGCTTTGAGTACCTGTGGTTGACCATTAGAATTCACATTTTCACATGCATTTAGAATATAAATATGAAATATTTGTGTACACTTTATGAACATCACTTTCATTATTTAAAGGACATTCATTCTTTTTTGCACAAATTGAATTGTCGACCAAAAACAACACATGATCCATTGTTTACAGAAATGACGTATCGTTGCGCAGAATTACACGACACGCAGAATAAGCCGACATGGTGTGTGTGTGTGTGTGTGTGTGTGTGTGTCTATATATATATATATATATATATATATATATATATATATATATATATACATACATATATATTAGAAAATTGTATTGAAATCTGGATAGACTGATGATGATTGCATTGTCATTGCTCCAAGACGAGGCTGTGAGTAAATGCTGACCATATGTCATATGGATATTTAGCACATATTGGTATGTGCATGTTCATTTGTTATTGTTTGTACTGTGTGCGGGGTATTGTGCTTTTGATATATAACAATTTGCTGCATGTATGCAATTGTTAAAAGACTTTAAACCGTTGAAAAAATACAAGCAATAAAAAATATTGTTGCTGTTGATGATGTGAACCTGTGGTGGTGATGATGATTATAATTTCTTGATATTTTTTGTTTGTTTTCCCTCTAGTTTATTCTGAGGGGTATAGAAATGAGATGATAAATGACGAGAGAAAACGAAAGACTTGGTATAGTTTTATCACTTAAAAGTCCCTATTGCTTTTGCATCATTGCCTTAAAAGAAACCTGAATATATGTCAGTTGTTAAGAATCTATGACCTCTGAACTTCACCACATTTTAATAAATGTGTGACAGACCACATTTTGGAATTATATATGTCACATGTATGAAAGATGGTCCTCTCCAGTTGTGTCCCAGCTGTTATGCATTGTTGACATAAACATGTGTGATAAAGATTCTTAAAATATATCCTTTTTTATAGTTTTGGAAGATATATAACATTTTTTAAAGTCTTTGCTTGAAGTAAGACTATTTATTTATTCTGCAAAAAATAATTTGTTCTTAAATGACCCTTTAGGCAAAATAAGAATTTGGACATGTGGGCAATTTTTCTTAATGCATGGCAGCAAAGTCTTTACGATTTATTACATTCATAAAATAAATGTTTCAATGTATTTTAAGAATTATGATGATGATGTTTCATCCAAGCATTAATCCTAAATATTCACTGAAAAATCGTACTTATTCCATATCAAATTACAAAAATATAATTTTTGTCTTACAAATAATATGTATAGACTGTTAAAGATGGGTATACAACAGAGTTCTAATAATATTGCAGGATGAGTTGGATGAAGTTGTGAAGGTGTGGAACATGCATCTCATTAGGCCAACAAGAAACTCACTTATGCCAAGTGGACGCCCCGCAGTTATGTACCAAATTCCTACACTATATGGAACTCAAAATTATCAGTCAGGTGTCCCAATCGAAGACATTGACACTTGCAGAGGTGAGTGTCTTTTTAGAGAAACGTATCCTTGTGACAAGGAAATATTTGACTTATGCACATTCATCTTGGAAGAAGAGAGACTAGCATTCCCTACTGACCCATATGAAGGCCTAGATTTGTACCTTTTTCTAAGGAACAATATCAGGCAGGATCTTGAAAATCTACAGTGAAATCTTAATTAGTTGCTTACTAATCAAGAGCGTAACAAAGGCTGTATATCTGCGATGTTTGTTCTTGATTAGGAATTATATTTTATCAGCTCTCTCAAACAATAGTTAAAGAAATGTAAATAGTCTTTAAGTTCCATAAATGTGTCGTTTATTGTAAAGTTTTATATAATATGTTCAATGGCATCAAAAATTAGGGTAATATCTAATAATATGTCTTATTTTTCCTCAACCAAAAGGTCCGCATACAGTTTTAACTTTAAAAAAAATAAAAATCAGTGCATATTTCAACAACTTCAATATCCTGAAGTAATAAAATTGTACATTTTAATATATAATGCCTATCTTATGACAATTATCATATTCTATTTATTCATGGATGCATGAATAAATCAATAAATAGATGGATCTGGTAGAAAAAGTGGTGTCATAAAGAAAGTCATACATATGGCAAGTTTGGATAAATTATGGACACTGATGACTTTGATGTGTCAAATTGCTTAGGTTTTACTTGACTGCCAGTAAGTTTACACAACTGCATAGTTTTGATTGTCTCAGTAATATCTCGTAGAGTCAGCTATAATCCTCATGATATATCGTACAAGAAAAGCCAATGCATGGATGTATGGATAAACTGGAAATACTGATTCAAGAAAACTCCATTACAGAAAAGGCACATTGTGGATCGAACATTTTACACCACAGCTGACCAAATGAAATGCATAACATAGAAAAGAGCTAGTAATGATTGTGAATGCCAGTCAATGTCCCTTTATAACATTTACAGGCTTTTGGAAACATTCAGTTGTCACAGTGCTTTACACATGTGCAAATACTGACCTAGTTAGGTACATGTAGACAGAAAGACTAAAATACAAGTTTTTGAACAAATCAAGTTTATTTGAAAGTTTACCAAAACAATAAAACACAAAAGATTATGAATGCACAAAGAGGTATTAATGTATCTTTTACAAAATGCATTTCCTTATGCTGTGAAGGAAAACAATTTTAAAAAAAATAAAAATAATCGCAAAATTGTGTTTTAAAAATTGAAGGTTCAGTAAGATGTGTTGAAAATGTTCACTGTTACATTTCTATGCCTGATTTTTCATATAGTAACATATCAAATCATTTCTTGCAAACATGTATCCCTATGTTTCGCTTAAAACAGTTTTAGCATTGCTTCATGCTATCCATGGTTTAAAAGTAAAAGTCCCTTGAGGGACAGGTACTCAGAAACTATTTACTAAATATATATTTATTGCTCTGTATTGTTTACAACATAACAGATGTTTTCAAGTACCAAAATATTGTTGTGACCTTGATAAATGCCACATATAATGGTCCCATGCTATAGTGGATTTTGATATAAGTAAAATGTTCATTGGAGTGAGGTTTTCATTATGACAAAGCATTTATCAACAAATTTGTATATATTTGATCTAATTATGTTTGGTGAATTGTAAAAATGAGGTTTAGTATTCTGAAGTTTCAACCTTGTGGAGATCATACTATGTTCTATCACACTATACTTCTTTCAGCAAGTGTTTGCAAGAAAATACTAATAAATGAATAAAAAAATATGCAATCAACAAGTATGTTCAAATTTCCTCAAAAGGTTATTAGTGCTACCATGTGGCCCAAGTGGACCTGATATTGCTAACCTTGTATTGGCCTTGATACATACCCCATTAAAAGTATAAGAATGAAGTTTGATCAAGATCTCAGTTTGATCCAAAATATTAAACGTCATCAATATTTTGCATCTGTTATAAAGTCTCTGCGATGATAGCAAGTACAACTAATCTAAGCCAACAGTAAGTAATTTATTGGTATTTGTTTTGTAAGAAGCAAATTCTAACAAGATTGTATTCACGGTATGTGCAGGAGGCTAAATATGTTACTAATATACACAAACGTATCTCTTACTAAAGATGAAATCATATTCAGGTTCAAATAATTTCTCTTTCTGATATACATGTTTGATTCCTACAAAAAGAAAAGTACTTGTGGTCGTACTATCAATTATCAATTTCTTATAGTGATCAAAAGTGTTTGAATACAGAAAAATAGTTTTTTTTCTTAGTCTCTTTCATATGAAAGTATGTTTACCCATCACTTTATGTGCTTTCACAATATATGCTATGTGTACATTTGTTCAATTTTATAGAAAATATACACACATACTTCATGTTGATTTTGTTCCATTAATTCAATTTCGTGAACATTCAGTGAATGAGTGGATTGGCCCGAACGAGATGGATCGAATCGTCACCACTAACCTCGAGGAGAAGGAACACCGTATCAGTGTCTTGGACCACACAGGCGTGGCTGTGAGGTTTATTGACCTGCGCGGAATGATGCGATGAGGTATCGACAGAATGGAGGTGTATTTCTCCAGCGACAATATGGAGGAACTTTTGTCTCTTAAGATTCCAGATGAACATGATCTTGTAAGTAATAACGTTATAAAGACACGGACTGGATAATGTGTATCCAATGAAGAAAAGTTACATTCATTTATTAAACGCACTTGAAATTCACCCAACATATCACGACAGTAATCACGTTCTGCGTATAATTCAATTAAGAAAGATATTGAATGCGTTTTTGAAGAACTCATTCGTTTACCTATCCATTTATTTTGTCTTCAACTTTTAAACCGACAAAACGTAAAAGCGAACCGCTGCATATTTGAATGGGGTTTGAAGAATGGCCGATGTAAAGTCACATGGGCCCTGTGAGTTCGCTTTGAATAACATGATTACATTTTGTGACAGACCGGCAAATAATTGAGTATTGGTATGCATAAAACCATCACTGGTATGTTATCAATTGGCATTAGTAGCGCTTTAGATATTCTGGATGTTGGAAAGAGATTGTATGCGAGCATAGAAGTTACAGTTTCATTTTGCTTTATAATAAACGTGTATTTAATATAATATTGATTACATTTCACTCGGTCTGCTCTACCTGTTTTGTTTGTATCTTTTGCTTGGGATTCCAAATGGTAGGTTACAACTTCATCCTTCGTCGGACTAAGTTAACGTATGCACGCCAACTTGGATGGACAATGTTTACACGTGTTTAAGGAACCCAAATTCATCAGTAGTCTTGTTGTACAGTTAGTGTACATGAAGATTGTACTTCAGATAGATTGCACCTTTGAACGTAGCTCAGTTATAACCAGCTGTATGATGATATTTGTGTTGCACGAAGAAACTCCATGCTGCATGGAAATTGTTGTTTTTATGTTTAAGGTCTAAATTGCATGATGACAGGTTTCTTGATGTTCAGTTCGATCTGATAGGTAATATCTTTTTACCAGTGTGTCAGGACTTGTCAGAACATGTGTGCTTGAAACTCTCCTGTCTATGTTATTCAGAAAATTAAGGTCTGTACCATCCAATCTGGTCCTTAGTTCATGTGATCTCGCAGCAAATGATTTGGTATATACAGTGGATTTCGGTTAATTGGAAAAAATCAGGACTCGAACACTTTGACCCAATTAAACGACCGCTCCACTTATGCCGAGGAGTTAAAAAGGTATATATGTATTCTTTCATTTAAACTTTGTTCCAAATAAACGGCTGCCTCGATTAAAAGTTGGCCTAATAAAGTGGATTTTACTGTATATAGTCTTGGCACTCTTTGGTCTTTACGTGAATCCATGTTGTCTATAAATCAAGGTTAAGGTCTTTACAATCTTTGTTATTGGTCTTCTTGACGTGAATCCATGCTATCTCGCAGTAGGCGTGATTTAATTCCACACGCTCCGGTGGCCTATTGGTTAGATCGTCCTCCTCTGATGCGGAAGGTAGTGGGTTGAATCCCCGGCCGAGTCATACCAAAGAACTTTTAAAATGATATTAGCAGCTGTCTCGCTTGGTGCTAAACATTCAGAGGTTAGTGCTAAGACATGTCGGCCTGGTGTCCGGATAATGTGACTGGGTGGGACATCATGCTATATGCCTGCGGCATGATGCAACAGTGCTAGACATTATTATAAACTGCCACACTGCAGACATTGTTGCGATACGACTGAATTTCTTTAAAATCTACGTTAAAAATCCAAATCACACACACATGCACGCACACGCACACACACACACACACACATCTGTACTCCTATTTATCGATTAAAAGGATATCGGCTAACTATGTTCCGGTCCTTATTCAAAGAGTTGAGTTTGAGCTTGTGAGTAAACATTTTGTGTGTGAATGCTATTTCCTACCTGGGCATGTATCCCTTAAAGATGTTCATAAAAGTCGATTATCATGGTTTGGTACGAGATTAACGGAAGGGAAGTAGCTAATATTGAAGCTTTTGACTGAGTTAGCTCTATGAGAAGATAAGATCAATGAACATCGTTTGTTTACATTGTGGATATTCTGTATCTTGGCGAAAAATACATGCTAACAAATTTTCTGCGATACCAGATGTGATAATAGCAACATTGTATGTTTTTGCCTTCCAGTAGGCCTTTGCATTCTTACCATAAAGGCCATATTAAGTATTTTTCAAGTTCCGGATTGACTTTGATGTAGACTCCTTGCAGTATCGTTATATGCTCAAGTGATTTATTGTGGATGTTACCAGACATCTAAGCATATATTACTTCATGTATGATCGCGAAAACATGTTGCGAAACACAAGACAAACACGTGCAGATTGATTTTGAAAAAGATTTACAATTAAATGACGTTTCATGTTGTTCTCCGTTTTTTTAAATGAATGCACATAGCCACAAATTGGTCTGAAAATTAACAACTTCCAATTAGTTCCATGTTTTCATCTGAGCATTGAAGTTGCCTACGACCTGAACACGAAAAATGTGGGAGAAGCAATTTTAGTAGGATAGTAATGAGGTCATAAATGTGAGGTTCGGAATCTGAAGACAAGGCTTTTTGGCAATAAAATTAATTGTATTGAATAGTAATAGTTTACTAAAACAAAATTCAATAAACATTAGACAAGAAATAATTCCATGAAAGACAAGATGCTGTCAAGAGCACTAGCAAACACCACACTCCCACTCAGAGACCTGAACATCTACATTAAATACCACCACTAGCTGAACCATACGCAATGCAATATGTTTTTAATTAACGTAATTTAAACCTGGAAAATAGTGTACGTCTATCATATTACCTATTTTTGGGCGTGAAGTTTGTCGATTGAAATAACTATTTGAAACGATATTAGATTTTAATTCAGTTGAGAAAAAGGAAGTTTTGCACACACACACACACACACACACACACACACACACACACTTTCTAGCTCTATCACTAGTTTGGCTATTGAAATATATTCCTCGTTGGCATACATGAATTATTATTAACTAACAAACTACACTAATGTTTTTCTAATTTCATGGTGTTTGTTTTTTGTAATAATATTGTTATGTTTTTATCTTATAGGCGTTGTCTAATGTTGTAAAGCGCTTAAAGCTTCTAAAGATTAGGCGCTATACAAATTCCTCATTATTATTACTTGCATTGTTGTTTCAGACTTCGAGAAATAGCTTGAAATTATCCGCATCCAGATGCTAGAATAAAATTTGATCATCTGTACACACATTTCTCATTTTCTAAATTCTGATTATTTCGTATCAATCAAACCTTCTAGTATATCTTTTACTAGGTAATTCGATTCCGAAACAAGGCAGAGAGAACCCAGTTCGCAGTTATCCTAGAGCGCATGCTCCAGGCTCAGGGCATAACTCTTAAGGGGAGATCACTGGTGGAGGCTTACATTATACGAAACAGCACAACCAAAAAGGACCGGCAAGCAGAGCTTAACAAGTATTTCAAAAGCGTCTGCCTCAAGGTGACTTAATTCATTTCAACGAATTCATACAATTTAGCTAGTAATTACATTGCATTAACAGAATAGAAATATTAAACAGATTGTGTACAATGAAAACATATTATGGACAAAATGCACTGAAACAAAAACATTGAGTAAAGTTGAAAAACAGCATAAAAATTGCATATGCGTAACATTTATTGGTGCTGTTGCCAGTAGATTTACCAGAAATGATACATGATACTGTACAAACGTACCTCTGAAAGATACGCGTTTAGCTGATGACTTTAACAGAAGTCATTTCATTGACAAATGTAAAAATCATTATCCATTGTTTATGTTGTCTAGTCATTCTGGAAAGACTCATCGGATTACATGGATGATTTTAAGAGTGAGTCTGTGTCAGAGAAGATAATTCAAGCGCAGCTGACCCAGACCGAGTTTGCAGAGGCGTTCGGACTCAAGCCCAGCTCCATTTTCATCAAGCATATGTTCCTGCTGGTGGACACCGAGAGAAATGGTCACGTGTCCTTCCGTGACTTCATGAAGATCTTCCTTCTGTTTGCTTCAAGTAATCATTTATATATAAGTACTTGTTAGGTTTGATAGTGCAATGCTATTAGGTGTTCTCTTTCCTACTATTCGTCCTAACGTCAGATATCTAAAGAAAGCTTATGTAGGCCCGCCTGGTGACCCATTAATTGTCTGTAGATTCGTCCAGTATTTTACATTTACTCGGTAAGGGGAATCTACATAAATGCTATGGCGTCCTGCTGGATACTTTGATGGTCTATGAGACCTTAACCTTAGGTTTGAAATGGTATATGAGCTTATGGGACTTTAATATGACAGATGACGCCATTGGTGTCTATAAATCGTATGGTGGCTGTTATAAATTTATAAGTATAGGTCACTTTAGGGGTCTGTAGGAGTTTCAATATTACCTGTGAGACATTATGGGAGCCTGTGGGAATTAAACATTGTCATTTAACTGTACTGGGCATTGGAACTTAAACATTATTTGTCACTATTTCTTTGCATGAATGTAACATTATTAATTACTACAGCCCTCTCTGCAATTTAACATGACTTAAACGGCTATAAGGTCTGATGGAGAAACAGTCTCGAAACAAATGATGGAAAACATTTACTTGTAGAAACAAAAACCATCCGTACAATCCAACATCCCACCCTTGCCAACTAATATGTCTAGCAGTATCATTTATTTTGCATGCTAACAAACATCTGCTCTAAGAAAACCAAAAGCAAACATTTACATCCCAACATTGGTTTTTGCAAATACATGCATAGGGGTATAATATGCTATAAACAGACGACAAACACTATTTCTTGCAAACTAACATCCAAACACACTCAGTTGCCACATATTGTTAATAAATAATGAACTAGATGCTTTATAGTACCATACTCATAGCTGTAGAATTGTAACAGGGAGAATGAGAGAAAGAGACACTTATTCAAACAAGGTCACACCTTATCGATTCAGCTTGGTGTTTCCTGCACTTTCATTTCGTAGGAAAGTTACACTTTTTAAAACATAATCATGTTTTTGTAATAATGTTTAATCGCTCAGAGAAAAATAATATGTATGATTGCATGAATGAACGAAATAATAAATTACGGAAAAAATGAATTCATATTATGTCATCAAAATTAAATGAGGGGAGAAAATGTATATGGTCAGAGAAATAGCACATACTTAAAGAAATTAGAATAATGCAAAAACAGGTATACTGCAATGCATGAAATATCACACTCTGTCAAACAAACACAAGTCATTGGGAAATAATCCTGTCAACCGGGTACAGGGTATACTATCATAAAATAAGTTCTTACAAAGCCAAACCTATATTTACAATCCAAAACCCATCCTTACGAACTAATGTCTGTGTGCATTCTCAGCACTTATTTCTTGATAGTTCAATATCTGCAACTGCGAAATAAATGTTCATAGTGTTTCGCACAGTAAGTATGCTTCCGTTTTCTGGTTTTGATGTACAACCGCGACAGCTGCAGATAGGAATGACTTGTCAAAAAAGACTGAACAGATGCTCAACAATTTCCTTTTCAAAGTTGTTATTGTTGCTGAGAAGGAAGATACAAACAATGCTGTCATAAAGTTCGGTCAAACTCGTCTCGTCATCTTCTATAACATGTTATGTAAAGATTTGGAATATCATCGAACCATCAGTCCCAATACTCATTAGTTAGTGCTGTTCAAAAGTACCAGAGACAAATCTCTAATGGAAGTGCTGGAGAGACAGTTATGATCGTCGTGGCTATATTGTGCATATGACAATGCCAAGCGTTTGCCACAAGCATATTTACTGTTCGATTTGAAATCCAGTGCAGTTGATTACATGCGATGTTATACTGACGTGCTTCACGACTGGAATCAGGATGATGCTCCAATAATGTACCCGAAATATTCGTCATTTGAATCTGTTTAAGAGCTTCAAATGGGCCTTAGATGTATGAGTTTTCTACTGTGCTCGCCTTTAAAGATCATTGACATCTCATTTAATGATTTAGAGTATTTGGGATACAGACAATATAAAACAAATAAAAGTAAATCTTTTTTTGTGAAACTAAACCTTTGTATATTGTTTTGTTTATCCATTCCTGTTAAAACAAATTAGAGAGAAAGATTAAAGAATTTTCTTTGCCTGTAATTTCAATAGTTCAAGCCTATATCGGAGTATTTATATTTCTATAATTTTCTATTGCTAGATGATTTAGACCAGAAAGTTTGTCTTTTGTTCAACATGTACGACGCCAGTCAAAAACGTGTGCTTTCCAAAGATGACATACATGAGATGATACGGTAAATGCATGTATCCTCATTCAATTGCGACTCTTTTTTCATCCTTACTTTGAGGTTAATACTTTTGTGAAAAGCATTGCAAATACTCAAGCATATGGAATGGCTGATATAAACGTTTTTTCTTGCACTAAATCTCAAACAACGAGCTAAGCTGACTGTTATGTAGATTATCAACCATTTGGTTTTGCAGCAAATACTAAATGCGTTTAAGATAATGATACAGACAAATATAATCGGTAATTAGTTAAAAAGGCATAAAAAAATCCTTTACCTATGTTGGTTTTGTCTATATGTTTATGGAAGGTGTTCTGATGGTTTAAATATAAACGAAATCGCCAAATTTACTCTCAAAATTAAGTATGGGATAAACTACTAGATTTCTAATTATAACAATGCTAAAGGGATTGAGCGTTTGATTCAACTTATCCTCCTCACCTCTACCTCCTTCTTTTGTCTGTACTGAAGATTACACTTGTTTTTGTAGTTATGATTTGCAAATAGTTACATTCAAATGACTGATTTTAATATTACACATCAGTATGATAAAATAATTAATGATGTATGATTTCAGTGGTTAATTCATTGGCAAATTTGAGGCACAAAATGTCAATTTTTATGGATATGTCCAAGATAATGTATTTAACAAGTATAACTGAACTTGCACATTTCAAAAGCCATATCTTTTGTGTGAGGAACAGCTTTTGGACGTTTTACACCGCTATAAGGGAAGGGGCATATACACAGACCTGTTCCAGCTGTGCTTCCAGTCATTATTCCACTTTTGAGCACTCTTACAGCTTCATTAATTTTAGATTTAAACAAAATATTTTGCGAAGCTTTATTTCAACAACAACTCGAATAATTGAGATGTTGATCACATGGTGCACATGATTTTATTAGCTGTGGCCCGTGGTCGGCTTAAAATTGACATCGCAAATATTTAAATTTGTAAACACTAGGTTCCACATTCGTGATTATATTTCAAACAAATGTGATGCGAAACTTTGTGTGTACAGGAATTAGGAAGAGTTAAGAATAATGAGCAGATTTGGGTTGTGTATCTGAAAGTCGTTCCCTTTTATCAACTTACAATAGGCATCTCAATGGCTTGTATATATAATTTTCACGTACTCAGTCAAATGCACAATTAAAACTCTTATGAACAAGGGGTTGCATAAATAAAATAAAGCACTAATTTAAACGATTTTGTACACATTTTTGACCCTTTATCAAATTAGAATAGATATTTCACAAGTTTGTAAACACTCGTGTATTCACGTTTTCAAATGATTTAAATCAGGCTGGTTGAGAAATTTCACCTCAGCGGAGTAATAAATGAGATCGATAAGAGTTGTGGCCCATTAATAAATTGAGCATGGGTGTTTATATCACATATGAACTCTTTATCATTTACACTTTTGGCTGATTTCAATCAAATTTGCAATAAATCTTTAACGTAGCCGATTCGTAGAAAGTTTTAACATGATTATATTTTGACCTGATTTTGCATACTTTTGGCATCGAACGATCCTGAACAGACATTCCACCCAGATGCGAACACTATTATTTAAATTTTCTGCTCGAGTCGAACTGAATATTAGCCTTGTGGATTTTTCTTTTAACAATATCTCATATGACGTTTACGATGATGCAAATTATAACCTTATTTTAAAGAATCACGGTTTTTGAGTGACTTAATCATCACTCTGGCTTCAGAACACAGGCGTTCAATTTGCTTTGTTTGATGTTAAGCACGTTTGCAAATAAAATTCCCCTCAACATAGTATCTAGTCACCAGGAAGTGACTCAATTTTACGGAGTAATGGCCCATGACTGATTTAGAATCGACATGCACCTAATTTATTTTGAAGTCATTGCTATCCATCTTGTTTCAGTTATATAACAAAAGTTCACGAAACACTTTATTTCGACAAGATATCAAAGGAGATTGATTTCGGCATATTTAGACCATTCTTTCAAAATAAAGTTCTGGCCTTAACTGGCTTTGAATAGTTGGATGACTTGCGAATACTAGTATTCATGTTCCGGGTTTTATCTTCAAGTATCTTACCTATGAAGCGTAATATATTTTTAACAATTTTCCAGGAAGATTTAGACCATATTTAATTTGGTTATTACTTATGACTGACTCGATACTAAACATAGATCTCAGTCTGCAGACGTTAGTGTAAGGCTGTGGATGAAAAATGGCCATGTTAATGGTTGTTTTTCATATATTCCAGCAAAATATGTGCATGATAAATTGTGCCCTTTATAAGCTCTATTCCTACGTTTGATAGTCTTTTACTATATCCATTTTGAGTCCTTTAAAATAATTGAGGGAAATGAATAGAAACATCGACCTCTAACACATTAAAGATACTGGATGGGTAATGGTACTGATGATAAATTCTATTATGGGATGGGAAATGGTACTGATGATGCAATCTGTTATGGGATGGGAAATGGTAATGATGATACATTAGTAGTTAGGCTGGATACCCTAGCGACTAGGGGATTTTCATTATAAATAGGTGGTTTGTACCCTGGGGACTATGTAAATTTAACATTTAGAGCAAACAGTTTGTACCCTAGGAACAATGGGAATTTAGCATGGGGGGATGGGACTGTCTAGGGACAATGGGAATTTAACATGGGGAATTTTAACATGGATGGGATTATAGAGGGACAATGGAAATGGACCATGGGAGATGGATATAGAACACATTCAATATACATTTTTTTTAAAAAAAGAAATGGAGGCATGAAATGGAATCTCTTTCCGAGGCATTGGAGTGGCCCTGAAAAGGGCCTTTGGTTTTTTTTTTCTTCTAATTTCTTCTATTCCTCCTCCAGCTTCTTATTTTCTCTCCTACACTTTTTCTCTTCTTTTCTTTTCTTTCTTCATCCTTTTACTTTTTTTTCTCATCTTTCTGCTTCTCCTCCTCCTCTTTCTTCCTCTTCTCATTTTCTTCTTCCTTTTCAATTTTTTCATTCCAAGCTCTCATCCTTATCCTTTCCTTTTCATCCTCCTTCTCCTCCTTTATTTCTTTCAGCAGATCACTGATTATTTCCTTTAGCTTTTTTATGTTGTTGATCTCCATCTTTATTCTATGTGGACTATAAGAATAGCGATCCTCGTCCAGTTTTGCTAACATTTACTCAATCATGCCCAAATTGTCCAAAACGTCTTGTAACGTCTCGTTTTATCAAGGTGGTTTGAAGCCATCTTCTTTATTATTCTTTGTAGAATGGCTCGAACGACAAACGCTATGGTTTCTTATATAAAAAGCGCGGACGTGAAGGAAAACATCCCCTTCTTTTGTCATCTCATATTATATGCTATCCACACACGACAAGCAGCAAAATCAAACCCAAATATGCTATCCACACACGTAATGCAGCAAAATCAAACCCAAAATATACTATTCACACACAACAAGCAGCAAAATCAAACCCAAATATGCTGTCCACACATACTTACGCCATCGCTTACAATCACACAGACACACACACACAGACACACACACACAGACACACACACACACACACACACAAACACATACAATCACACCAGGAAAATGAGTGAGTGTTTATAATTACACTACTCCACATTCGCACATTGGCAAATTGATTACTATATCTTTTCTATAGTTTTGGTTAGCTCTGAAAAGGGCTGTTTTTCGCGAACTCCAGAGGCATCTGTTAGTGGTGACACCTCCCTGGCTTGGCACCGCACACGCATCTCCGACTCCAGTCTCCTTGCCAATTCACCCTTGTGACTGGAATAGCAGAAGGGGGATGATTGGCTTCCGAATCCAAATCATCACTCTCTGCGGCCCTGAAGACTTCCCTCTGTCTGTGCTGAATTCGTGGATGGTGTTGTGGCTGTGGCTGTGGTGGAGGAGGTTGTGCCTGTGGCTGTGATATAGCTTCTGGCTGGGGTGATGTCCTCACCAAGGGTTTCACCTCACTTTGTGCCTCATTATTATGTGAGGCATGATTCCTTTCTTCTTTTCCTCCTCTTCCCTCTGTCTTCTCTCCTCCTCTTCCTTCTTTATCCTTCCCTCTTTGACTATGGCCTCCGCGGCCAGTTCATTCAGTATGCGCCTGGCATATTCCAATCGATTGTTATTTCTTTTCTAGAGCATGGGGTAGCCCTGAAAAGGGCTGTTTTATTTGTGTGTGAACTTGAAGCTATGACAATCTTTTAGGTTCTAAGATTGCGACCTCCTCTGACGATAGGCTTTCTCCCAGGAAAAGGTCTGCTTCTTCGGAAAGAGAAGAAGAACTCTTTGGTATCGATACGACAGTCGACAAAGCCTCTGTCAGGTTCAGGTTGCTGCTGCTGCTGCTGTTGTTGCTGTCGCTGCTGTCTCTGCTGTTTCTGAAGTCTGTACTTCTCTGTCCATTCTTCTTTCTCCCTGTTAATTTCTTCTCTGAAGAGCTCTTCTATCAGGTCTTCAGTGACTTTTAACATTCTAACGTTCTCTATCTCTTCAGGCTTCTGTATCAGACTGTGTCTGACGCTATGCAAATTCACGTAGGCTTCGTTTAGCTTAGCTAGTCTGGAGCACATCTTCGTAGCAGGATGAGTCGACAATGCATGGTCAGACTGGAGACTACCCCGTTTTTATAGTCAAAGCGCGGACGTGAAGGAAAACATCCCTACACGGTTTTCGAGTCGGAACGTTCAATGAGTGTCATGGGAGGGATAGTAAGAAGTCAAAGAACATGAATCAGGATACCTATAGCCAAACAAACCACAAAGACATTTTTTTCTTCAAAACACAACATTTTTATTCAAAATCACTTAACACTAACAAGGAACTATAACATTTTAACAATAACTATTCAATTTAACATTGAACATTTTTTCAAATAACAAACATTTTTTCTCAAATCACTAACACTATTTTGGACAGGGCTGACAACGTTGTGAATGAAATTGTGATTTCCACTGTTGGAAGTCATTAGGCCATTGATGGACACTACTTTTCCTAGCTTGAGACAAAAGATAAGTATAATGGTCAGAAAACCATGGACCTAATTTCACATAGTTTCTAGAAGAAGAACGAGGTTCAAAATGAGTCACTAAATGTTCTAAAGAATAGTCCAGACTGCGATGATGCAGAAAATACACACAGTACTGTCCACACACCAAGGAATCTGTGCTTTGTAATTTCACATTATTGAATCGTGTGGTCTGAGCATTTCTTCTCATAGAGTCAATGATATCGTCTTCCACAGGAGGCAATCCATACGAATCGAAATATTCCACACATCCTTCTTGAGGAAAGGAGACGGCTACCCAGTGGGTTTCTGGGAGATGACTGTCGTCCGTGTTGATCACATAAGCTTGATGGTCTTGAGGTTTGCGATGAGGGAGTTCATCTTTAGCACATACGACAGGATTCCAAGAAGCAGTGTACGAACTGTGGTTCAAAAATTCCCAGGTATCCATTTATTTGTGTGTTTTTTTTCTTTACATTTAATGATAAGTGATCAATTCGATCCTGACTTTCTCTTGGAAAATGTCTGACAAGTAAAAGGCGTCTAACTCTGACTTCGGACCCTGGTTCACGAGAGTTTCTATTCGACGGATCTCCAGAAGCGTTAATGGAGGACAAGAATGTTCACACAAGCCTTTATACCACTGATGCAACACGACTTCTTTCGAGATGAGACCCCAAGCTTCGTCCAGATACTCGTCCAATTTTTCTTCTTGACTCAATATCAGACATTTATCGTGTTGAATTTGACTGGGATGATCATTGTGACATCCATAGCAATCTTCCTTGATCAATTCCTTAATTTTTTCTGCTAGGACTGTAGCAAAACAGGAGACTAAATGTGCTTCTTGTTCTGGCTATCTCGACTTTATCATAACTTCGTCGTCTTTGTCTTGAGATTCTTCTTTCATGGTTTCCTCACATTCCATGTCCAAAGTTTCTCCACTATGTAAAGAGGAATAACAGTCTTCCATGACTTCTAATAATCTAGAATGACTTCTCTCAAACTGTTGATTTTTATCGTATTATCAAATTCTGCATACAGGATGACGTTCACCGTTACATCAGGGTCTCGGTTTGAAACTGAAGTTGTACACGAATCTGACCAGATTTTATAGGGTGGAAATGTCCCTCGTCGCTGCCTTGGTCTAGAGTGAAATCAAAAGCCCACAAAGCTTAACCTCCTGCATAACCGTCGTACGAAATACCATGACTGGTGTTGGTTCCTAACTGTCCGGTGGCTTCGTACAGAGACAAGCATGATCTCAAATAATTCTTCTGGGTAAAGTTGGGCTCAAAGGGTCGGGTACACAAGGTCTTGCCGTCGCGACTGACGTCAATCTTGGACACGCCAAAGTGTCGAACTGGTAAATGGATTTTCATTGTAAACTCCGTTGAAAGCTGCATTGCTTACGATACCAACGATCAAACGTTTGGGTAACTGTCCTTGGAACAGATGATCTTCGATCATAGATCGCTGTCCTGCGGGAATGGTGAACGTTTTCACTTCTACGCGTCGTATTGGATACTTGGCGGTCGTTCTGCTTGACGTGTGACTGATGTCGTTTCCCACTTTAGGTAACACTTCCACACGACGCACGTAGAGTCTGGCTTCTTGAAGGATAGTTTTGTAAGTGGCTTCAGCAGCAGCCATCAAATGTAAAGAGGCACTGCTACGATTCAGTCTCAGGCGGACATCCACACCGTTCAGCAAATACTTTTCTTGCAACCACATGTCCAAATGCAAACGATCCATCAATTCTAAACTACGTCCTTGCAGAATTTTCTTACGACGGTCGTTAAAACCCACATTGTGAGGATCGTCATCTGCTGTTAGGACTGTGTCGTTAAACGTGGTTGCACCTGCCGTGTCAGGTTTCCATACCACGCAAGCATCCAGATGAGTGGTCTTGGCTTCTTTTCAGTACGTCAAGAGATTGTCCAGGTACGCTCGGTAAGGGTAAGTATCCATGCTGCTGATGACCAGATTGTTATTCAAGTACAAATCCACTTCACTGAATAAGGAATGCATGAAATTGTTGACGGGAGGCTACTCTAGCATCGGCTCCTGGATTGGTGTTGAGCGGTTCGATCACTTTCACTTTCAAATACAAGTAACTGCTATACAGATCGATGTAATCTTCAGGTTGTCCTTTGATTTCAAACTCGATAGGCGCTGAATCCGTCAAAGAGGATACGGGATGAAATTCGACCCATTGGGATTCTTGCATGGTCATCATGGTGGGTGGTATGGCAAACAGATCTAGTTCCGACTTGGAACAAGACAAGACTCTCGGTGCATCATTTTTTCTGTTTCTCAATAATTTAGTTATCGAAAACGTCTAAGTCTCGAACAGTTTTTCTTTTCTTTGTCTTTCTAGCTTTAGAAGTGTGAAGTCTGGTGAAAGGGTATTTTCTTTGTCGTCTCTTTCTGCCTTGTGCTTGTTGAGGCGTCAGGGATGTAGTAATGCCTGACTCACTAGAGCTCAGGGCATTTATAAGCGTTTCTCGTCGGCCCAAAATGTCTTTGCCCGTTTGCAACAAGACATTTTTGCCTGCCCTCAAGAAGGCTTCTTTAGGGTTTTGTTTGTCGATGATGACATTTTGGAGAAATTCTTTGCCTTGTGTCAGTGCGGCATCTTTCAAGGCGTGCAATCCGCGTGTCACCATCGATTTGAACATGGGAGCCACCGAACGAAAAGCCGATTTTAGCATATCTCCCAAACCGTATCATCGCTGTCGAGCAACGCCTCGGTACACTGGATACATGACTTACAAGTCGTTAGAGAACCGTTTTCGAAAATGGAGTTTCACCGTGACTTTTCCTTTGGTGAATGAAATATTTTGTCCCAGATCTCCTTTTATAGCAATGTTGGCCGTGTCCAAATAAGACTTGCCGACAGGCAAATAGTGAGGATATACAAATTCGCGGTGAAAGTGATAAGTGTTTCCACCTGGCAGAATACACTTTGAAAGGAATGACACGCAGTAACGGTACGGAGATGTGTCCCACCACGTTATACTCCACCACATCGGAGTACACAAAGATCAAATTCAGTCCTTGGTTCAGTTCTACCGTGGAACGAAATAACTTGATAAAAGAATCGTTGTCGGAAATGACTGGTAATTCCTTTTTTCTTGATCATGGCCATTTTCATCTCCATGTCTCCCCCCAACATGTCAAACAATTCAGGACAAAATAAAACGGACATGATTTTACCCCCCTCAGGAAATTTCATTCGGAAACGACGAGCTACTATATGGTACTCCAGGGTGACACTTTTTGTGACACTCTCCAAAGCTTCAAGAAACACGACATTAAACCTGGAGGTTATGGTGCTCACCAAATGTTGAACACTAAAATAATAGCCTGGAGGAATGAACAAGTGATAGGTTTTCGACTTTTGATTTTTTGTGCTAGGTGCTTTCTTATCATATTTGACGTTGGTATCCAAGTACTGTTACAATTGTTCCTCATGAACTTCCTCTGAAAAAAAATTGATTGGGAAGGACATTGAGGACTTGGGTTGGGTGAATCATTTCTACCAAAGCCACTTCCCAATGGGCTTCGTGATCTAATTGGATAGCCTGAGGTAATTTATCCGTGTAACAGCACAACGTGTTCTTGGGAAACACCTCCATGGAACTGTCACTGGGTAAGTTTAAGTAAAATTGGTTAGTGTGACTCATAATTCCAGAGTTCTGTGGCTGTCCGAGGGGTTAGTGGAAGTTAGAGGAGTGTCTCCACCCGAAATGGGGTTGTTATTGTTGTTGGAGTGGTGACTGGCACTGGCACTGGACACAAGGTTCCCGTCGTTCCCGTTCGAGGTGAATTTCAGGGAGGGATTGGGAAGCAGGTAACCGATGCAACTGCTCAATTAAACGGTCCACAATTGTTTGTCTCCTTGTTGCAAGCTCAAATTGGCAATGGCTGCACGGATGACACAATACACCACACAGATTTGGCAGAAAAAGACGATTTGCTTTTTAGGCACACGTTCTCACACCACACACACAAGGGTTGTTTCTGTAGATCTTGCAGAGAAGAACTAGGTGAAGGAGTGGTCGCAGTAGCGGAGTCTCTGTGAAAGGGCATGATGGTCACTTCTTTTTATCGTCGATGACTTGCGAAGCGTCGATCCAAGAATCAAAACTGGGTGGATATCATTTCCAATGTACTTTAACTTCTTTGACACGTCGTTTGCCCACTTTACGGGTTCTGCATTCGAGAATGCTTTCGATGTGGTATACGTCGTCTTCTTTTTGGTGACACGTTGTAACTCGGGCAAATAATACGTTCCTTTTAACACTTCTCCGTTCATGTCTTCCAATTTATAGACGGCAGGATCACGACCAAGCACTCGTCCAGTGACACGAAACAATTCGGTCGTCCAGTTAGTTAAGTAACCTTTGCCGAAAGTGCGTTTGGTTTTGCCAATGCGTACCCAATCTCCTACGGCCAACACTCCACTTTTCTTGGGGACAGCCCTCGTCGGGGACGTATCAAACAGGCGATCAGAAAAAAGCACTTCGTTGTCGGGAGTCACCTCTTGCGGGGCACGTCCAATGCTTCGATTGTAAGATTGGTTGTACGCTTGCACCAGGTGCGGTAAAATGTCGATGCACTTCAGAGTGTGGTGATGCGTAAAATATTTCCACATGCGGTCTTTCAAAGTGCGTTCAAAACGTTCCACGATGCTTGCCTTGGTTTCAGGATTCTCGGTGGTAAAAAAATGAATTTCACGTTTCTTTAATTCTTTTTGGAAAGCTTGGTTCAGAAATTCGGTACCTTTGTCCGTTTGCCATCGAAGAGATTGACGACCGCTTTGTTTCAACACCTGTTGCAGGGCTCGCACTAACTCACTGCTCGATTTGGAAGTCAATGCTACGACCCAGGCAAATTTGGAAAAGACGTCGATGACACAAAACAAATATTTGTAGCCGCGATTGTAGCTGGCCAAATGAGAGACATCAGCTAAATCGGCTTGCCATTGACGATCAATGCCTTCCACTTGGGTGCGACTTCTGGAAAACTTGTATCGAATGGATTTGTGTAAAGTGTAGGTAGCTTGTTCTTGTAACCATCGTTGTACTTGAGGTAAACGGAGACTTTTCAGTTGCGTTTTGGCAGCACGATACAATTTTTGAACTCCTCCGTAACCTGCAGGATGGGATGAGTCGTAATAAATGCTGGCTAACACTTTTTCCATTTTGTTTGTTAATAAGTCACCCACTCTTCGCTGATGCTACTTGGAATGGGGCGAAAGGGTGGTTTGGAAACGGATTTACGTGTCCGATGGGCTACGGGAGTAGAAGTCGAAGGTAGTGGTGCAGGCGGCAATGGAATGGCTTTGGTCTTCTTTTCTTTTTTCACGTCTTGTTTCCCTTCTTTCTTTTTCACTTCTGTCGAAGGAGGAGTGGACATCATCTTTTTAAGCCAAGCTTTCATTTCTTCTCGTTGGGGTGTGGGGGAAGGGGTCAACAAGGATGCTGCAATCTTACTAGAAATGGGAGCTGCTGACGGTGTTTGAAAAACTTCTCGTATCTCTTCTTCCTCAGGTCTTCATGGGGTAGCGTCTCTGGTGACCCCTGGGGCTGATAGTAGTGGTGGTGGTGGCAGTGTGGAGGATGGACTTTTCATCAAGGTCTTAAAACTTTCAGAGTGGGAAGAGCTGTTTCGTCTAAAGCCTTTTGGTGAAAGAGTTGCAGTCGTTGCAAGAGTTGACCGTACTTTTGCGATTTTTCTGTTTCGGACAAATCTTGGCGATCCATCAAGGACTGCAATTCGTGTTGTAACTGGGACATCTCGCTCAAATTGGGATTGGGAGGTAAATGCGGTGTCTATTGTTCTTCCTAACGATGGTATTCCATCCATCGTTTGTAAGGCACTAAAGCTAGTTTTCGTCCTTCCATTGGATGTCAAGGGTCAATTCTGAGATCTTGTTGCTTCAGAGGTCCTTTTTATCTTGCTCCCACCAGTCCTCACAACATGGTTCCCAAGACTCCTTTCAGCAATGGGTCTAACAAGAGGGGTAAAATTCCTCCACGTTGGACCAACATTTTCTTCTTTTGACGAATGGGGATTTTCTTTTGAACCGTTTGGCGAAGAACGTGACGATGTTTGCCTATGCCTTGTTTCTGGTGTTTGGACAAAGGGATCATGCCTTTCAAAATGTTCAAACAACATTCGCACACGGTATGGATGACCTCTTTGGAGGCTGTTTGAATGAGTTTTTTTCGTAGGGGCGGAGAAGCTTTGGACAGGACAGATAACATGTCCCCATGTTTGACTAAACGAGGAGGCAGTCCTTTTCTTTTCTTTCCTTGGGGCTTATAAGAGGGATGTTTTCTGGAGGGTGACATCTTTGAGTCTTGAGGAGCACCAAAACACTAATACCCTACTTTGTAACACAACTTTTTTATACTGGAACGTGTCGCCACTGATTGTCTTTAAGTCGTATTAACTTGAGCACAGGCATGACACGTCTTGCAGGGGTACGTAACGGACTAAATCGAGCCAGTTCTTGCTAGGACAAATCCAGTAAACTTTGTAACATGCCCGATCTCTCTTGGTCTTTGATTTTGGGAGAAGGTACTTTGTGAGCAGCGGCCACTGCCGCTAAAGAGGAGGGTCCTGCCACTAGAGAAGTTCTTGGTGTCATCAACGGAGAAGTTTTTGGTGTTATCAACGTCTCCAAGTACTTCTCAGTTCTTGGTGTCATCAACGGAGAAGTGAATGAACCTGAGGCTACCGGAGACGCGGTCACCGTCCTTGTTGGTCGTGGTTTGCGAGTGTAAGGTTGTGTCCTGGCCGAAGTGCCTCTCTTGCGACTAGTTTCTATGGGCTTTTCTTTTTCTGGGGACTTTTTCTTTGTTTCTTTTTCTGTGGGCTTTTCTTTTTCCGGGGTGGTGATCGGAAAGAGGAGGTACCCGCCGCTGAACAAGTTCTTGGAGACACGGGTCTCCTTGGGGCCCTGGTCTTGACACGGTGGCTTTTTTCTTGGGGAGAACTTTGGGAACATTAGGATCCCATCTTAAGAGAGAGCGAATGATGACACCTTCTAGAGTACCACTCCCTCCAGGTTTTAAAATGATTTGTTTTTTGGTTTGAGTGTCGGTGCGGGGATCGGCCAGTTGTGTCAAAGGGACTTTGTTTCGATCAAAAAAAGCGTTTGGTTTGATGAGGAATCTGAATGATCCCTTGTAGTAATTGACGTGCTGTCACCGTGAACCATCGTAAGACTTCTCTGAGACTGGCTTCTAAGACACGAGCCCGTATTTGTGGATTTTTTTCTCGACTGATGCCATACAAGGCACGAATCAATTTGACGGGAAGATGGGACTGAAGGGACGTCATGTTCAAAATGTGTGTGAGACAGACGAAAAGTGTCTAAGGTTTTTATAGATTTTTTGTGGGGTTAAGTCGAGGACGGAGACGTGTACAGGACAGGCCCTCCGTCTTGGCACCAGTGGTGAAACAATTGGGTACAAAATCATCAGGGGTAGTAGGTTTCAAATCGACGAGTAAATAGGCGTGTGGACTTTGAGTGGCATCGTCGTACGCCTGAGTGAGCCAAGACGTTCCTGACTGTTTGGCTAAGACTTGCATTTGCGATTTATCTTGAGGGTTTTTAAACAAGACCACGCAATGAGCATTGAGACTGATGGTGCGATGGGCTTTACTTTGTTGAAACAAATTTTGAGTGATGTAAACGACACTGGCATTACGATGATGCCCTTTCCGTGTAAACCAAAGTTTAATTTCTTCTTCGGCAAATGGGTTTGACTGGAGTCAGACACGATTCCATCGTCTTCTTTAGGAATGCCTTCCACAAACACGATGGAATCGCCTTGACTTTCTCGCAAGAGGCTGTACGCCGATTGCCAATCTTTGTAACACCAGACATTGCGTTGAGGTGGATGATCAATCAAATGATATTTATGTTCGATCAAACGTTTGACAAATTCGGTTTTGCCTGAACCGCTAGGTCCAGCAATGAGCATGTTAAAGGGATGACGAAAATACAAAGCCTCCCAACTGGCACGATCTAAGTGTTCGTAGATGACTTTGATAGTGGAGAAAGAGGGAGCAGAGACAGCAGAGGTAGCCATAGTGTTCGGAATGACACTTGTGACACGAAAACAGACAAGACAAGAGTTTTTATACTTTTTCAGGACACGTTTATTGATGTTTTAAAAATGAACACGAAAGACTAAAATACATAGAAGCCAAAGGCTTAAGTACAACGATAAAAGACACATGAAAACGATCAACGTGGAATAGAAACAAGTTTCTGTACAACATGTTTTAGGTAATGTTCTGACCAGTTCAACAGGGGGTAAGGTTACACAAGTGTCCTCCCGAAAGGGTCTTTCAGGAATGTCTACGACTGTCCTGTCCTGGGTGACGAGTTCTTCTTCTGGTGCTGTCACTAAAACAGATTGAAAAGTGACTTTTTCTTTGGACGTTGAAAAAAAGAATCACAACTCTCGAGCATACTAAGCCACTTCTTGGGTCCAAGCCTCAAAACCCCCTTTTTTTTCCAGGCACGTACATCTGTCCAATTGGGGTGTAAGTCACAAGCTACACACACATCGTCATACACGTCTTCGGTAGCTAAAAGTTGACGAATCTTTTTTTCTCCCGTAGAGGTCGAGAAGTATCCAGATAAAAACGCAAGGCTTTGAGCAAAATGAGTCTTTCGTGAACATTTAAGGTCATTTGGGTGGTAAGTACTGTTCGTAAAGAGTCCACAAGGAATCGGCTGGTTAACGAAATTCCAGAAAACAAGTCACTAAGACACACATCATTTGTCGACCCAAATTGAATCGAAACAGTTCTTGTAATAATTGATGGTAATGATCCACGGTTTGAATATGGTCATTGAGTTCCTTCCACGGAATCTGTTCAATCACATGTGATAAAGGCCTTGGCATGGCAGCCTGTTTTTTTTATAATCTCTTTTTTTCGGAAGCAATACACGTACTTTCTACCCAGAGATCTTCGTTCTCCAGTTGGGAATTTAAATGCTCCAAACTGTAACCTACACTTCAGAGTTAGATTAGAAGTTTCCTCTTCCACTAAGTAGATTCCACGTAAAATATGTTGGTAATCCTTTAACTCTTCTTCCTCAATTCGTTGCTCTAGGTGCATCTCGAAGTAACCAAAATTATGAACATGTCGATCATTGGCAACCTGGAAGTATTGAACAAGATCTGACCACTGGAACAATTTCTGACGAATCAGTTCTCTTATAGCATTCAGGTACCAGTGGTTTAAACACCGGTGACGTAACGGATGCAATTGTCCTTATCGTTTGACTTGTATTTTGACCCGTTCTCGGTAAATGCGTTCTCTCAATTCCAAAGGCAAAGCAATAATGTTCTCTTGTAAAGTATCCATAAACAGCAGCAGAGGGGGCGAATCGGACATTTTGTCCAATCGTTATTTGGCTTAATTATTACTTTCTGCACTCAACGATCTAGTGTCGTCAGCGCCTGGTAAAAAAAAAAACGACGTCGTAGTTGGGGGATCGTCCAAACGTCATTTGGTTTAATTAACACCTTCTGCGCGTCGATCCCCAGCGTCGTCAGCGTCCGGTAAGCACGTCGACGACCGCGTCGATGTCATTGCCCCCTCTGCTGCTAAGTGGTTATTTACAATGAAAATCTTTATGATCTTACAAACAGAGTGATCACTAACTCCTCCTCTTGCAGATCAATTAGGTTATTTGACTGATCGGCATATAGACCGGATTAATCGGACTCTCAACGATTAAAAATCCCGGAGGGGCTGTTGGTGAAAACGAATAAAGGATATATCCCTGTTGAGCCTGATTTGATTGCTTGGTATCTACCTGGTAACTTCCTTCGATAGCATCACACACTAGATTAATCGCTATCACCGATGCAATATTTACGTTGTATGGAGCAATATGCCTACCACCATCTCCGTTATCGTGTCTGAGGATAATTGATGGGGGGGTGTCCGCGGGTGGATTCTCAGGCCATCCTAGTATGGTTCTTATTGAACTGTTATAAATATCAACCATATACCCCGGTGTGCTTATTTCAATCGTCGACGATAACGTCGGTTCATGAACCGTAATAGCGATTTTTGATTCCTTTCCTGTGATCGATTTTATCCTGCGTTGAAATTCTTTATTGATTTGCTCTATTTGGTATGACCCAGTTGGTATTGTAACCTCCTCCCAGTCTGGGGCCCCATCGGGTTTATTTGTCCGTGCAAAAACCAGCGAGTTATTAGGTTGTTGTCCGTTAAATGCGTCCGCTCGAATATTAGGCCAACTGTGATATACTCGCAATTTTGCCAGCGCTATTTCCTTCACTGGAACCGGCGACGGGAAGTTCACACTGAATTCGGGTTTCGTTGATGTTATTGATATCATATTTGTTTGTACCGGAGTTGTGTTCTCCGCGATCCGCTGAAGTAATTGAAACCCTTCGGGGTTCAGCGACATTATTATTATTCGTTGTCTTTAGTGTCTAATTTCAACAACCAGGTGGTTCCGGCTTCCAGTTGAAAATCCTCGATTTTTGACATCGCGGAGCTATACAACTGGACCATCGTGGAGAATTCAACATCGGATACGAACAAATTATCAATCGATAACGAGATCAACCCGGATAATTTCGAGTATGCGTCGGATACTATTTGATGTTTTACTGTATACTCGTTGAGTTTTTTCTGAAAACACGATGATATCTTCCTAGTGATTGCGTTGGCAACTCCAGCAACTGTTGTCATTGCGGAGACAGCGATTGGAACAGCGATCGGGGCTATCGTGGTCACCGTGGATAAAATAACACCGGCGCCAGCTACTATACCCGACACCGAGTACACGACCGCGTCGATGGCGGTTATTTTACGACGGTATTTTTTTATTTTTACACGGTATTGTTCGGAAAGCGTTTTCAAGTTTGCGGAAAATTCTTTTGCGGTATCGAATCGATATTGATGTGACGTCGGTGATACCTCTGATTCAACTTCCTTGGTGGTCATTTTTATTTTAAAAGAGCTAGTGTTTTTAATTACTTAGATTCGCTGCAAATTCCACATACCATGTAATGTTTGCCCGGGCTAGATTTCTATCAACGGCATAAATTGTAAACTGTTCAGTTGCGTTCCTGTCTATAATTGTTGATATTGTATTGTTAAACCCGGATGAACTCGACGATAATATATTAAACTGCATCATTGAAACCAGTGTCAATCGATAAATACCCTTAACAGTTGCGGTAATATTTACTGTATTCTGTGTAGGATTCCAATCGAATGATCCATGCCGAATTGTGTATACTGTGTTGATGATGTTCTCATGAGGGATTTTTATTTTTTCGAATTGCTCTGCTACTCTCGGTAGTCCGTCTTTAATCGCTTCAACATCAGTTTTAATCGTTCCTATTTCCTGTATATGCGTGTCCACATCTTTTTTGTTCGCTGCAACCCTAGTAATGAGTGTATTTATTTCCTGTATATGCGTGTCTATACTTTTTTTGTTCGCTATAACATTAATTTTGAGTACTTCTATTTCCCCTTCATGCACGTCTATACTTTTTTGCTCGCTATAGCATTAGTGTTAATTGTTTCTATTCTCTGTCCATGCGCGTCTACATTATTTATGATCGTTACAACATTAGTTTTGATTGTTTCTATTTCCCGTGTATTCTCGGTCATACTTTTTTTGTTCGCCGCAACATCAAGTTTGATTGTTTCTATTTCATATGTATGCACGTCTATACCTTTTTTGTTCGCTGCAACATCAGTTTTGATTAATCCTATTCCCCGCCAATACGCGTCTACATTTTTTTTGTTCGCTTCAATATCAGTTTTGATTGTTCCTATTTCCTGTGTATGCGCGTCCACACTCTTTTTGTTCGCTTCAATATCAGTTTTGATTGTTCCTATTTCCTGTGTATGCGCGTCCATATTATTTATGATCGTTGTAACATCAGTTTTGATTGTTTCTATTTTCCGTCCATGCGAGTCTACATTATTTATGATCGTTGCAACATTAGCGCCGATTATTTCTATTTCCCGTTCATGCGAGTCTACACTCTTTTTGTTCGTTGCAACATCAGTTTTGATTGTTTCTATTTCCTGTCCATACGCAGTGATATCATTTATAGTTATTGTAATCTCATCCGGCTTGGTATTTTTTTTACCAAAGAATTTATCAAAGTTGTCATCGATCCTGTTAACATTTTTTCGTAACGAGGTAAATTGGCCCGGCAGCGTCATAAGATCCGAAATAGCATTTGTTATTATTATAAAATTCGGTTCGGTTGCCGTCGGGGGCCCCCGAAAAAAACTATCGATCGTGAGTTGCACATCGGTTAAATGCGTTAGCGTCACCTTGAACTGTTTTTCATGCAAGTTAAATTCATCACGTAAATTTTTTAACGAATCCGACATGGTTACCTAATTGTTGCCAAGTGTACTTATTTTTCCATTTATTGTCAAGATGGATTCACCCGGTTTGAGTCGTCCGTCGCCGGTATACAGCGCGATAGCGTTCTCGGCGGCATCACGCTGTCGTATTAAAACGTCATCCAGCGACACATTACTGGATTTCAATTTACCCTGGCGGTCTTGAAATACAACTATTTAGCCCTGGTCAACACTGGTTAAATTCAACGTATCAGCGATTTCATCCTCAATTAGTTTTTTTTATGTCGGCGGCGGCTGTTTCCGTGGATTCTTTCAGCGCCGAAACCGGTCGCCCCCAAATATCAATCATCGTTATTGTAAAAAAAACCAGCGTTTCTAATTAACCCGCCGGGCCTCTACGACCCCACTAGTGTATTCGTTTACAACCACATGAGGTGGTTTTCGCGATGATGAAATCGCCGCGAGTACGTTCAATACCTCACGGCCACATATCGGTGGGTCACTCAATTGCTGTGTTGGCAGCGTGGAATAAAAAACCCGGGTTGAACACGCCGGGGCTGAACACGCCCGGATATACCGCATGAACTCTTTCGGCGGGGCTAACCCGTATGAATCAAAATAGACGATCGCACGCGGATCAATCGCGTATGCAACCCAATGAGTTCCCGCTCCGGAGGACCCATCGAGGTTAATTATGCCTGTTTCAATATTCCTTGGTGCCGCCGGTAATTGATCCCTCATAAAAACACCCCTGAAGTTTTTTATCGCTAACGCGTTTGCGGCGTCTATTAAATCAAAATTAGACATTGGAGTCATAGACTCTTGCGTTAATAAACGGTTCCCGGTAGTCTTAGACCCTTTCCCGAGTACCATGAATACGGGGTCCCCGGTAGTCTTAGACCCTTTCCGGCTACGGGTCGTTTTTTTTTGTAGCCTTTCCCGGTTGCCTTCTTTAATGCCATCCCCGCCGCGGTACCAACGGCTCCTAACGCCGCCGCCTTAGCCACTGCTGGTGCGGCCGCGGCAATCAATGCCGGAATCGCAGCTAACAGCGGAAATATCCCACCGGTCTTTTCCATGTTTTTAATTGCTGCGGCTGAAAAATCTATTTGAACACCTTTTTTATTCTCCATCGCATTATTGAAATGTTTTATTTGACGCGCCGTCAACGATATCTTATGATTACCACCCGCCATCTGCGACGGCTTCAGCGTTATTGTGGTTCCGCATTGTTTAGCCGACTTTGATCGTAATTTCTTGACTTGACCATCAGTCAACTCTACACTGACGACACTATACGACATTTTATTGTAAACGCGTTTGTGTTTTCAATTACATGTTTTCCACTGGCGCATCAACGATTCTCATTCGTCCACCAACACCTTCTAGCAGCATTGATTTATCGCTGAGAATGACAGCAACCGCTCTATAATTAACACCACCCGGGGCTATACGAGCTCGGAAGTGTATATCAACAACGGATTGTCTCGTTAAATCAAGATGTTCCAACGAAAAATAATAAATCGGATACAGGTTTTTAAAATCAAGTTGTGATATTTGCAAACCAGTGTCGACGTTTTGATCACGACCCATATACGACAGCAATCGATGGTACACACGTGCGATATGGTTGTCGCCGTAATTAAGCTGTATGTCCTCGGATGGTTCCTGTTGTCCGTTTATTCTCAGCGAAACATCCCTGACTCCTAATTGATCAAATATCATATGGCTGTGTTCTTGACTGCCCAATCGTTCCCTATTCTGTAGCGCTATGAATATATGACGCGGGGCTGAAACACCCTGTTTTGACGCCAAGTGCCATGTAAACGTATCGGCGATGTTATCCTCTTTAGCATCAGTTGTTACCGCTAGCCAACTCAACAACGATTTTCCCCCCTGTTCCATAAATGCTAACAATCGTGCTTCCGTGGTAACTGATGGAGTCAGCACCGGCATCCACAATGCCATTTTAGTTAAAACGACTTTACCGGCAGCGACGCCAGCAGCATGCCATATTGCATTGTTATCATCGCCCCTTCGCGTCAGCGCGATTGTATGCTTAGCCCCATAGATAACCTTCCTGACATTTCTGCAGAATCCAAATATGTGATGGAGTGGAATCGCGCATGAAAACTTTCGGCGTTGTCCTTGCAACATTCCTACTCGTGTTGCAAACCCTAGATTAAAATTATCGTTAGTACTTTTTATAATATTGAAATTAGCGCCTGGTCTTGCTCTGCGGTCTGGATTGGCTGCTTCAGCCTGTGGGTCAACTGCGGTATCTCTTTCCGCCAGCACGTTGATGTACTGAATATGGTCAGCGTTATTGGTGGTGTCCTTCGCAAACATCATAGATGGGCCCGCCGATCTTGTATAATCATCCGAATATCTCGCCAACCCAATTATCGTCGTTGCAACATCAACCTCGCGTTCTATTGATTCAATTTCTCGCCCGTCAATAAGATATCTGGCGCTCTCAAATAACGCCATGATACCGTTGTTGACGAAGCCAACTCGAACACGATGGTCATCTGCGTATGGTGCATTATCGGCGGCATTTGTCACGAGTTCTCCCTCAATTTCGATAAACGCTTCACACGGCAGAAAGTATTTACTGGTATCTTGGACCTGAAGTTCAATTCGCGATCGTAGGTCAGGTTGCGCTGCATAATAAGAATAAAATTGATAATCACGGACAGAATCATCCCTGCGCACTGGGGCGTCCATATCAAACGCGGGATCAGCGGTACGCGCAAACATTCTATTATTTATCATGTTGATGTTTTCAATTGCGATTTTTTCGTCGTAGACCACTTCCCGCTATCGCGTTCATGAGCGCGTTGGTTGCCGCATCGGCGGATGGCGAAGTCGCCAACGACGGAGTCGTCGCCAACGACTGAGTCGTCGCCAACGACTCTAATTTTTCTTCCACGGCGTTATTTATTACTTTACTGACATTTGCAGGCATCACTGTCGTTGATGGCATTACCGGTGGTTTCTGTTTTCTTTTTGAAAATCTCTTGGATTTCACCAATGACATTAGTTTGTCCCGCGCGGCTGAAAGCGCCTTTCCGGCAACATCTCCAATAGCGCTGATTCCCTTATCACGAATAACATCAATAGCCTTCATTCCTAATTGTTTGGCTAACGGCGCTACTTTTGGAGCCATTCTTGTAAATAACCAAGCAATGGTGCTACCGAGACCATCTCCATAGTACGCGCGGTAAACAGGCAATCGCGAGTTTACCACGTAGACGAGTACTGGTTTATCATGGTTGTAGTGTATGATCATCCTTATTAAAAACACCAGTTTTCCAATTAATCATCCACGAGCTCGTCTATGAGCGTTCGATATGCATTAATGTCCATAATACCGCCTGTAAATAACCGCTTGCAAATATCAGCGGCCTCATTGATTATTTCCGTAGAGTTATTTCCGGCTCGTTTTCCTCCGATTAGTACTTCCAGCCGTGATATATCACTGAGAACACTATTAGGGCAGGTAACGCCGTAGGATTCTTTACCAACAGGGTATCCTTTTCCTTTTTTTGGTGTTATACTCTTAACTTCCTTGTGGAATGTGTCGTAATCGGATTTACTACGATGTGGTAATGCATCTTTATGTTTACTTGCTAAATACACTATTCTTGCCTAGTCCTTTAACGACTTTATATTTTTCTCGTAACCGCTATTGATATGCTTCTTATCTCGTATGCTCTTAGCAAAATTGTTGGCAGCAAAATTAATTAATTCTTCCCTGTTGCTGAAGCCTCTAATTTGATCTATTGTGCTCTTCTTGAGTACAATACGGGGTATATTCCCCTCTTTTTCTTCCGGTATTTCTTCTTCTGGTATTTCTTCTTCTGGTTCTTTCGCAGTAGCGCCTAGTTCTTCCTCGTCGGCCATTGTAACATAAGGTTCTTGTGGTTCGGTTATAGCGAGTGGTGGTGGCCTCCGTGTTGTAGCAGCCGCTATTTTTGCAGGGAGTGTTTCTAAAGACCTTTTTGTTTGTTTTGTCTCTGCCGCTATCTTTTCAAGCGCACCAAGAACGGGTACAGTTACCGCCGTAACATCCTTAGTCGCTTTAGTTACCGGGGCAAATAACTGTTCACTTCCAACAGCAAAATCAGTTTGCATTTGTTGTCGCGTTTGAAGTTTCTCTCTCACTCTGTCTCGTAACGGTATAAACTTTCTAAGCGCTGCTAGTCGCTCTCTGGCTAGCCGAGTAGTAAGTGATTCACCTACCATTATTGCAAATTGCTCCGCAAATTTCTAATTTTCCGCCGAGTGTACCATCGGGGGCTCCACGGAGTTTTCGTCTATAATCCTTCTAATGTTTTTGATCTTACTAGAAATCTCCCGGCGTCGTTCATAAACACGTCCGAATTTTTTTCGTATTATTTCAACGGCAGTGAATAGTCCAATGAATGCATTTGCGTCATTGTGGTACAGGTTCTCATTAATCGTATGTTGTAATCGTTTTATAAAAAAGTACTCGCGGGCCAGGGTAAAACGCCCCCGTTTCGACTGTTCTTTAATAATCTCATAATCGGATAATATTTTTTCACTGTCGAGACCATCAGATAATTCAATTCCTTGATTTTTTAATTTTGAAATCTCAGTTAATATATTATTGATGTCTTGGGTATCCATATTCTTATAAACATCTTATTTCTAATATCAAAAATTTTAATAAAATTTAAGTTTAAAGTTTAATAAAATTATTGGGGGTCATTTTTGACCCCGTTTTTTGTATGGACAGTACAATGCCGTAAATCTCCACTCGAGTGTTGTGGCAGATTGCAGGCATACATAGACAGTACAATGCCGTAAATCTCCACTCGAGTGTTGTGGCAGATTGCAGGCATACATGGACAGTACAATGCCGTAAATCTCCACTCGAGTGTTGTGGCAGATTGCAGGCATATACATATACTTAATTAAGGACATTCACATCTTGGAACCCCAAAACATACATCTCCGGGAGGGAGGCCTAGGGTGACAAACGTCATCGTAGACCGCCCAGAAGATATGCTTGGGGGACATCACTACATGTACTTAATTAAGGATGAATATATTTACAATGAAATGATTGATGGATGATGGGACGGCACAAGACAGCACAAACATAAAACGGCGGGGCGGAACTCTACGGCCAATTCAACCAATCAAAAGCAACCCAATTAAATTAACCCGGTTGCATGATTGTGAACAAAAGACAACCACACGCCCGGGTCAAGAGCGTGGGTTAGTTTTGATTAGTTGAATTGGCTTTCGAAAGCCCCAGGCTTATAACGAGTCATCTTATATATAAAGTGACAAATACAGCGGCGTGTGTTAATTTGAATTCCCTTGAATCGTTTGAATCCTTAAATACTTATTAATGGTGTTTCACGGCATTTAAATGAAACCAAATACTCAAATAAAACATTAAAAAAAAGAATACAGCTGTTAGATAACAGCGTGTATTTCATTAGTTTTCATCGTAAAATGATTAATTAATCGCAACATTAATTGGACTTCAAGGGACATAACTCTTGTCATGCGACGCTATCACAAAACGAGTTATCTCCCTTTGATGTTATATATGAAAATCGAATTCTGTGTCCGGTCCTTTTTGAGATCGCTGTTTGATATACTCGTTCTGCTACTCTTCGTATTGAGGCGATACAAATGTCAAAATATTTTCCTGCCTCATTCATCGACTGAAATATTTTTTCCTCGTGAGTTGTTGTATCAAATGACTTTACGGGTTTTGCTTTCTTTGAGTATTTACCAGTTTCCCCTTTTTTGGTATTTTGACTTTGCGAGATAGCTTGCAAGTTTGTAAGAGAATTATCAGTCTTATTATTATTAATATGATCAATAACAAGCCCATTCTCGATTAATCCGTTAAATGCTTCAAATACCGCCCTATGAACAAAATACTTCTTTTTTCCGGCACCAAACATCAAATATCCCTGATTATTTTTCCATCCAACCGGCTTCTTCAGTCTACGATTCCTAACAATGCCGTCGCGAGATGCCTCGTAATTAACAAACACAGGGTGAGGTCTGAACTCTTGGTCCATTTGTATAATAATACTACTTGTCTAATTCATTATTTGGTTTAATTATAAACCTTTCAATGTAGTCTTGAGGAGTTTTGATGATTTTGTCGGCGGTGGGGTCGATGACGGCGTTTTTTATTCGTTTATCGTAATAGCGTTTTAGTTCCCTGTATCGCTTTCCGCCACAATTGATACACAACTGCGATTTTCCTCTTACACCGACGTGACAAACCAAGCACGGGAGGGGGCCAAGAGAACCATTACGAACGCTTTGTAAATGATACCCGCAGAATTCACCTCTGCATGATTTATTGCACGGGGTTGTCGACCCAATCATCAACCATTTGCATTTATTCATTATACTATATTCTTTTATTTAAATACTTGTTTTAATTATATGGATGAGTTTGAGAGATTAGCAGTAATTAAGCCCTGGAAAAATATTAAGTTCAATCTCGATAGAGTCCTCAAGGACACACCAAAAGCGTTAATAAACGATAAAACCCTGTTGAGTAAAATACGCGATTGTATCAATGAATTCAAGCGTGATGGTGCATCTCATAGTTGGTCAACATTTCGAATTGATGGTGTTGTTGATGCTACCATGAACGACAACCGCGCAGCAACGATAATATCACAACTTGACGGTAAAAGGTATTTCTTCAGAGTAAAATTCATTGTCCGGGTGGAATCAGGCGATTGGATCATGCGTGATAAATTTGAACCAGTTCTCAGCGACAAGAAAACAGTCACTGTCAGCCGCGACTCCAAGCCGGGGTTGTTAACCGGAATTGATAGACCATACTATGAACGAGCGTATCCTGAAACAGCAGTTGTTTATGGAATATACCAGTTAAATAAGAAACCTGATATCGGAAAACTGAAACCGATGAAACAGTCAACTGGGATAAATTGTGTAGCAGAACGAATAATAGAACATTTTACAAATGCATGTCGAGGAAACAAATTGACTGATTTACGACGTAGCAAAATCAACCAGTGGGAACTAACCGTAAAAGAGCGTGGAGCAACCATCAGCGACATAGCGAGATTAGAAACATCGCTGAGATTTCCAGTAACCGTTACAACGATAACCGGTGAAGTATTATACGAATCGAAGTATAAATCGAAGGGAGCCCCAATCAAAATTATTGATCATAACGAACACGCATGGACGCCCGCGATCACAATATTTCCACGGGATAGAACAGTAAAGTATATACCCGAAGAATTCTCCAAGGACGGTTTTCTCGCGGAGAGGAAACTATTTGATGCTATTGCCTACTTGTGTAAAAACGACCCTGTATCAATGTGGTTACTTCGCAGCGCTGAAAACGATGCGGATACCTTTGATCAGTTTGTAAGACCAAACGGTGAATTATATCGCACTGAAGCATTTCACAACAGGATGAAAAAAAACCGCCATAGAATTTGAGGAGCATGATGAACAACTGCTAACAAATTGTTTTACGATTCCATCGGTTGTAGCTCATGTTGCAGCAAGGAAAAATGCGTGGAGACCAACGCGCAGGGAATTTCTACCGGATGTACAATCCAGTTGTTTGGAATACTATCACGGTGGACTATGGAACACTGAATACAACCGCGACGCTATGATCTCGGTTGATATGGTTGCCTGTTATCCAGCGAGTTTTCTCGGGTATGGATCCGCCGCTGAGTACTTTAGACGATTTGGACACCCCAGTCATGAAATGACTCGTGTTGCTATTAATGGACCACTGCCTGATTTTGATTTAACCGGATTCGCTCGCATAGTATCATTTGAATTCGCGGCAGGACTCCATCGCTGTTGCTATATTTGGATCGGTAGACACATGGCTGAAAAGAAGTGGCTGCCAATAGCGCTGCTACGGTATATGATTGATTGTAGCATGCTAGTTTCGTTGATTGTCAGTGACGCGATTATATCATACCGGGCACAGACTGAAGTCTGGTTACCAGAACCGGAGCGTCTAGATAGCATAATTGACGAGTCCAGAAAGAACATTGATGCCGACGAGGAATATATCATCGAATGGTCCAGGAGGATATTTAACCAACGAAACCGCGAGGCAAAAGATCTCGGTAGAAGAATAATTGGTAAGTTCACACAAGGTGGAAAAAACCACGACTACAAACGATATTGCTCACGGCTGATTATAGATGACGCAGAATATGATTTCGTAATCAAGGACGCAGTGGCAAAAAATAGATACGTGAACTGCAAAACAGCTTTCTTGTCAAATGGAACGAGGTTGGGTACAGTTGTTACCTACAGCGATGGAGACAGCCCGGCGTATCCACATTTGAGGGCGTCTATGCTGGGTTATGCCGCTATCAATTTATTCTCGATGATAAATAGATTCCCCGATACCGCGGTTAGAGTAGCCGTTGATTCGTTTTATGTTGACGTAGCGTATAAGGGAAACGTAGCCGAGTTTACTAGTCCGGACGAGAGTTGGGGTACATGGAGAATTAAAAATGAAATACGACGCGATTATTCCCCGTCAGCAGATGTCACCGTTGAGAACAACTACTTACGCGGTGATAAATTGTCAGAATGGTCTAATGCACCATCGTGTTCTGATCCAATTTGTAGACACAAGACGGTTTATTTAAGCGGCTGTGGCGGGTCAGGAAAGACGACTCGGGCAATTGAATTATTTCGAACGCGGGCAAGTATAATCGTGCTTACACCGACCCATAGACTAGCGCGAGAGATAAAACAACGAAATGTTGACGCCGTTACTTATCACAGCTTTTTTCGATACAGCGGCGGTGAGTGGACTCCTGATCGAATGGGTGAAAAATTTATTCCCGACATTATCATCTGGGATGAGATATGTACTGTTTCGTTAGATACTTTACAAATGTTTCTTGAGTGGTTGCTGCGCGCGAATACAGCGGTAATTATGTGTGGCGACCATTTCCAACCACCACCATTTGTCGGCGAGGGTCCACATGATTGGTTAAGGGGTTTTGTGGACTATTATGAAGAAACCGATACTGATTACCGAGCACTTGATGAACAACTGCGCGAGGTTAAGAAATTAATCAGATTACAGCCGGATAGAATTCAATGTGAAATAATCCGCGAGGTGATTCCGGAAACGCCGTTGAATGAATTCTGGGAAACATGGAGACCAAACGATTTGATTGTAGCGAGTAGAAAGATAGTCAGAGACACACTTCAGCGGAAGTTGTTTACGTTGCATAAGGTAAAGTTTCCAACGCGTCCAGTGCCGTTATGTTATAGACCCGCGGACACACGGCGGCAGAACATTGAAGTTGAAATTCCAGGCCGGACAGAAAAACAAATTCTCGTGCTGAATGATATCGTGCTCGTTGATATCGGTGTCGTCGAGGACGCGCTACGTGCTGATAAATCCCCGTGGACGCTAGGATACGCAACAACAATACATTCCTCGCAGGGACTAACCATCACGGACACAATTGTTTGGATAGTTGATAATCGCATCGAATGGTCCAATCTAGTCTATCTTGCAGTGTCCAGAGTACGAAGGATAAATCAGCTTCGAAGAATTGTTATTGACGAAGCCACCGACGAAGCCGGCGACAAAGTCACCATCGATGCAAGCGTCATTGATAGAAAACTCTCGGGTTACCGCCAACAGGATAAAAAAAACAGCGGCGTTTTGATATTGATGCCGAATTAATAATCTCGCTACGACAACAACAGAATAATCACTGCGCGAGTTGCAATTGTATAATGAGTTGGCGTTATTCGGATAAAGACACTCGCCAATTTACCGTGGATAGGATCGATAACAGTCTCGGTCATGTCAAAAACAATGTGAGGTTGACCTGTCTTGAGTGCAATAGACGCAACGGCGCTAGTTAAGACCACGTGGGGGCAATTGAGTATCGTTAGGTATCACTTGTAGTTGCTCGCGTGTAAATCCGCGCTGAGGAGCAGTTGAATCCAGTCTGTAGATCGGTGGTCTACCAGTTGATCGTGTTATCGTTGATATGTTATGTGTGGTAACACTCCAAATAGGATCGGTAGCCCTTTTTTTACCGCCTTCAAGCTCTCCTGGTTCATATAGATATCTAACAGTGACATCGCCAAGAATCGGCTTGGAAACGCTATTTATTTTTGATTTTCCGGGTATATACTCGTATTTAATCGCGTCGCTGGGCTTCATGTTGATTGCTCGGGTAATCTCGTTATTTAACGCTGCAATTACACCTGGCAACCTTTTAACCCATTCACGAGATCGTTTTTCTTGGATGAATTCCTTCGCGTATTGATATCCAAATAACCGTTCAGCGAGAGTCCGATTGAATCGTTCAACAATTGCCTGATCACGATGTAGCGCAGTATGACCTCGTCGTATCGCGACGCTATGATGTTTCAGCGTTGATAAAACAGCGCCGCGAAATTCACTACCGGGATCAACTTGTAATAGATTTGGCCAGCGCAGAGGGCCTCTTCGATAAATTCTTTCAAACGCAGCGGCTACTTCAGTTGCCGACTTTGTTTTTAACGGCTCCGCTTGTTTGTATCGACTCGCAACATCAACTACGGTTAGCGCGTATTTGTAACCGTTGTCATGCGGCAAAAATAGTATATCAGCCTGATGAACTTCATTAGGTACGCTGACATCAAAGCGCGAGAAGTTGATTTGTTTAGGCGGTGGTAGATAGATTTGCCATATAGCCTGTTTGGATAACCAATTAGCCGCAGTGGTCTTTGTTACCTTTGCAGCGCTTGCAAGCTTACCAATTGCGGCCTTCCCCTTCCAGTATCCTCTCGGAGAATAATAGATGGATTCCATGTTGTTATTATAAACGCTATCGTTTTCAATTACCAGCGCCAGAAGCTCCGCTTCCAATCATTAATTTACCTTTCATAGCCGATTTTACCAACCATGAGGCCAATTTTTCTTTGACGGATTTATCAGGAATAGCATTTAATGCGTGAATTAATTTTACATCCGCGATATGACGCTGTTGCAGATCGCTACTTTTGTAAGCAACATCATGAGCATGACACGCCTTATCGATAGCGTTTATTGGATACTCACCGGGTTTGGGCTGATTTTGATCATCGAGTCTAATATCTAATCGTGTTCCGGGGCCACAGTAGTTATATCCTGGGAGGTGTTTTTCTCCTGGATACTTTGCCCACGGTGTTCCGGGGAGTTTTGCCAATTTGGCTGCGATGTCACCTCCTCGCTTTTTTTTAAAACATCTCCGGGTCTAATAGAAATAAATCTAAATTTCTTTGTACCGCATTGTACACACTTGCCAGTAAGGGCCGATCTGTTATTTCTTGTTGTAGCGGTTGTCATATCATTTGTGCCAGTACGTACTCTACACTTCACACAATACAGATCCATAATTTATGTATAGAGATATGAATATAATTGATTTTTCGGCGACTAAAACAAGAGAACCAGTTAAGCATGTTGCAGCGTTACCAAACTCGATCCGGATGATTATCATCGGACCATCTGGATCCGGCAAGACGCAATTGTTACTCAATTTAATAATGAGATGGATGAAGTGGGATAAGTTGCATTTGGTTGCTCCTAGCGTAGATGATCAACGATGCTACGAGGTGTTGAAAGATTTCAACGAGAATGCATCAGCGATCGCTAAAAAAAATGTTATTGAGTTTATTACAGATATCAATGATGCACCAGGTATTGATGATATTGATGGCGACGTTAACAATCTAGTCGTGTACGATGATGTTATGTTAGACAATCAAAAAAACCCAGCTAGGATATTTTCCAGAGGCAGGCATAAAAACACTGACGTGATATATGTCACTCAACGATACACTCAGATTCCAAAAGTAATTAGAGACAAATATTCTTGCTGTGTTCAACGGCGTTGATACACACACGCTACGAAATATTTGGCAGACATGGTGCGGCGGTGACATGGACTTTAATGTTTTTCGAAACTTTTTTAGTCATGCTCAGTCAACCCCACATGGATTCGTAACGATAAATTTACATGATCCTCGGACACGATATCGTATCGGACTTGACCAAATATTCGGTTAGTTGTAAATAATTTTCATTGTAAGCAGCAGAGGGGGCGATGACATCGACGCGGTCGTCGATGTGCTTACCGGACGCTGACGACGCTGGGGATCGGCGCGCAGAAGGTGTTAATTAAACCAAATGACGATTGGACGATCCCCCAGCGTCGTCGTCGTTTTTTTTTACCAGGCGCTGACGACACTAGATCGTTGAGTGCAGAAAGTAATAATTAAGCCAAATAACGATTGGACAAAATGTCCGATTCGCCCCCTCTGCTGCTTAAACAGGTCATACTAAGAAACTTTTTTTCTCGTAGACAATAAGTGTACTGCCTGGTCAGAGATGGTTTCACTCCAGTAGCAAATCTAAATGGTTTAGTCACTAACTTGCACTTACAGTTCGTTCAGAAGTTTCCTCTTTCACTAAGGTGACTTTCTGTAAAAGATGTTGGCATTCCTTTAACTCTTCTTCCTCTGAAATTTGATGCAGTAAGTCTACCTGGTACCAAATAGAATCATCAGGAATAAACCATTTCTTTGAACCAAAAGGTTGTTGATCAAGGTCTGTCCAATGAAACACTTTCAAACGAATCAATCCTTTTATAGCATTCAGGTACCAGTGATTTAAAAATCGGTGACGTAACGGATGCAACTGTTCTTTACGTTTGACTTGTATTTTGACCAGTTCTCGGTAAATGCGTTTTCTCAACTCCACAGGCAAACCACGAATGCTCTCTTGTAAAGTATCCATGAATAGGTCAGTCTGTACAATTTAATTTACAATCTTCTCCCAGAGCAAAAAGTAATCCACATAGCAAGTAATTTCTGACCACTGCCTCTCAGGGTAACGTCCAATAATGTCACTGAAATCTTTTGATGTAAACGGTCTAAAGCGGTATAATAGCATGAACGCACCCTTGATCCAGAGACATCTAACACATTGGTTGACTTTTTCACTTTCCTCTTGTGAATTTCTCGGCACAAACGTTCTACAGTTACCCATTGAGATTTCACTCTGGCAAGTCCCTGCCAAACTTCCTTGTAAATCTTCTCTTGCAGTTATTTAGGTAATGATTCAATATCATTTTTTAAATGAAGTTTAAATACTGGTCTCGGTGATGTCCAACATTTGACTCCTAGCCAATATGGTTTCTTCAACGACATGGTAAGTTACTTCAATGTCTCGGTCCCACTAAGGGTAAGTAATGACAATTCGGTGACCATCGAGCATGTACCAGGTAGGCCGAATCTTGTGGTTCCCAGTGGTGAAGTGACACACCGCAACTGAAGCACTTGACTTTATCCCCTTCTCCCAACTAGAAAAATCCGGCTCTGGCTTATTCTTCAAGGACTGGTCCTCTCAGATACTTAGGCCCTTTTCCTTTGAACGATTGAAGACGATTTTCAAAGACGCAGTATTCAGGCAAACGCACAGGAAACGAATATTCGTCTTTCACAGGATCTCAATGAGGGTAGGGTGACATCAATAGGAGTTTGCTCAGGGCTGGATGACAACCGTAGGGTGGTAGACGTGAAGGTTAACATCCACATTTAAAATGAAACCCAGTAAAGTGTCCAAGAGGACGAGTGGCATCGCTTTCGCATCCATCAGGTTTGACACGCACAGGATGACTTTCCGTGATAGGGGTAGTGAGAACAAAGTTCGCATGATGCTTTACGGCATCACTAAGGTCACAACGTACAGCATCGCTCCCATCGCAAGACTCAAAATCGCACTTGTCTGCAAATTCCGTTACGCAATAACAATGGTAACCGCATGGACACTTGCGGTTTCCTCCGGACATTTTCCGTCGCAATGCATGGGTCTTATCCATCCAATATTAGTCACACTAGGGAAAAGTAAAACTTTTTTACAATCCCCAAACTGGAACGATGTCTCTTTCAAAGGATTCATCTTGTTCGCTTGGTCTTGGTAGTCACAATGAACTGTCGATCTTGGACATTGTCCCTTTTTATATACAGACCAATACCAACATGTCCATACGGCAACGTAAAGTGATTGGGAAGTCGCACTCGCTTCTGGTACACGATTTGATAGACTTTTTCCAAGAGTCGACTGACGAAGTGGTGAGTGGGTAAACAGCGAACACACGTCCAAGTATTTGGTTTCTTCTCCTTTCTCTTCGTCGGCTTGGTACAGCAAACAGTTGGCATTGGTTCTTCCTCCGTACAAACTATCCCTCGGATTCAGGAGGTCCATGAACTGGTAACTTTCCACGATGCGTTTAAACTCGGGATCGATTTTCAAACGGTGATCATACCCGTGTTCCCTACCGTTCCGGTGGCCTAGTGGTTAGAGCGTCCGCCTCGGATGCGGGAGGTCGTGGGTTCGATCCCCGGCCGAGTCATACCAAAGACTTACAAAAATGGTACTAACAGCTCCCTCGCTTGGCGCTCAGCATTAAGAGGTTAGTGTTAGGACTGGTCGGCCCGGTGTCAGGATAATGTGACTGGGTGGGACATCATGCTGCATGTCTGCGGTATGATGCCCCAGTGCTAGACATCACTATAAACTGCCACATTGCAGACATCGTATCGATATGACTGAGAAATTGTTAAAGCTACGTTAAAAATCCAAATCACAACAACAACAACAACAATACTCGTGTTCCCACATTTCCACCACTTGGTATCCTTGCTGTTCTAACTTTAGGCATCGCTGACAAGTGTCCTGGTACAAGTCTTCTATGGTTCGTTGTGAAAACTGATTTTTAGTGTCACCATCAGGGTAACAGACGGGAAACCCGTGAAATAAGCAACCGTTAAATTCGTACACGATCTTGGGGTTTTCTAAGTCCCAGCCATCGGCCGAATACTTTCCGATGGTCTTTTCGCCCCCTCCGTTGCGGGCATGCTGAATCCATTTGTCTTCCTTTTCGCACAAGTAATGTAACCTGCGTAGTGCTTTGACCGACTATTGACGTTTGACATAGTTGGTCGTTTGAGGACTGATGACAGCCACGGTGTTTTCAGGCATGAATCGTTGTCGGTACACTAAGGAACATGCTTTGGCAATGGTGCAAGCTTCTTTCAAAGGATCGACCCTTTCGTGTTCCATGAACAGTTCTCGAAATTTTCCACAGCAACGCAGTAAAATGTCCACGTCGGAACGACAATACTTTAGCATTTCTTCTTGAAAGTCAAAAGGGTCCGAGGCGTGAGCCTGGTACCAAGCGTAGAAAGCTTCTCGTTGTTCGGTACGCATGTTGTCGGGGTCGTAATAGTGAGCCTCAGGCAAATGGGGTAGAATGGCATGTTCATTATCTTCGGTATTGAAAAAGTGTGGAAAGTACCCTTTAGCCATTTCTGTCATTCCAAACGTTTTAGGCATTCGACTGAAAGGCATGGCCAAGTAACTCATCGAATCTTTAAACTGTATTTGTCCCACTTGCATGAAAATGATTTTGGCTCCGTTCAAAGGGACTTTAGGTCTCTCGTTACTATGTTCCGTATAGTATCTGAGAAGAAACTGTCCATCGTATCGGGAGAAATTGTGAGTCATCACTGTCGCATGACGATGACAATCTCCGTAACGTCCGATGTCCTCTTGGCTCCACGTCTTGTCGATGGGGTCTAGGACCCATCGGGCAAAATTGGCTAACGTGTTAGGTGCCCGAAATTTTTTTCACGTCCTCCAGGAATCTTGCTGCAGTGAGGGAAATGACTGAAGATAGGTTCTTGAATGAACTTCTCACACGCTCAATAAGCCACGCAGCAATTAGGAATGTGAATGTCGGTCTCTTGCATGCATTCGAAATCGAAAAAAATAAAATTCCCTTTCTTCTTGTGACATCCTCTTTTTCTTGTTGGTGCTGGTATTTTTGCATGTAGCATTGATGTTCCAAGTCCACGATTCGGTGACAAATGTGACATTTTCTCTTTCCTCGACATATGTGTGTCTTGGCATTATTGGTAAGTATGCCTTTTCCACACGTGGGGCACAATCTCAGCAGTTGACAAGCACATTTCTTCTGTGAACCTTGCGTCTTCAAATGTTGTTGGTAACAGGTAGGACTGACAAACGTGCGCAGAGAAGCAGGACAATGTACTCGTTCTTGTCCTTCGTCCAGACAGGGTTGAGAGGCCAAACATCCCGAGCATTTCGATCCACAATGTTTGTTTTTGATCTCGATTGTTATACCCATAGTCACATTTCTCACAGTAATAACCGTATCCCAGGAATGCAGTGATACTGGTAATGGTATCGAAATGTTCATCGTGATGATAGACATGAATGTATTTTCCATCTTTAAAATCTCGGTCTCGAAACAATAGAGACCCTCGCACTTCTTGAGGGTACACTTTCAAGGTGTATCGTGGAGCTAGGACATCTTGCAATTTTTGCATCTCTGGAATGCAGCAGGGTGTGTCTTTGGACAGATCGGCTTGTTGTAACAGGAGTTCTGCTTCATTTCGTTGTCTGGCTCGGTTCGATTTTCGAATGTTCACCCAAGCTCTTTTCCATTCTGCCGTGTCGTTCTTGTCGGTATACGTTCGACCCACCGCGATAGCCCTGGCTAAACACATCTGGTCTTGAGAATTGTTAATTTGGACGAGGCTTGTTTTGGTAATGCGAAGACCGTTCACCAATAAGACCTTTTTGCGTCCACTCCCTTGAGGAGGAGAGACGTGGGTCATGTCCAGTACGGCTTTTCCATCGGTGATGTCAAGCTGGTCATTGGATTGTTGCACGTGTTGAATCTTGTCCATGACTTTGGAAGCGGTCAATTCTGCAGGGCTGCTAAATTCGATCCCAAACAGGGGATTTCAAGCCGTCATGTTGTATGGAAAGTCTCAAGCGATCGTTTTCTTTGGCTTGACATTGGTGTTTGAGTGTGGTGAGCAAAGAATCCCACATCTCGGTGATGAAGCCCTCTGCTTTCTCTAACGGTACGTCGGACTTGAAATCTTTAAACTTCACTATGTAAATGTAAGCCTATTTCTTAATTTTCTAAAGGAGCGCTTTTCTGTGTCTCGAATGGAATAGTACTTTTCAAGGTTGACTGGTGAACTTGGGCTAGGTGCAGACTCTCTGGGTTTGGATTCTGGTTCACTAATGTCCTCTTCAAAATCACTGGCATGAATTTGTGCCAAGACTTCAGCAATGGTAGATAGATCACGTTTCTGCCTCTTACTTTCTTCTTTCTTCTCGAATGGATTGGATCGTTTGATCTTGGCTGCAAAAAGTCAAATGACTAAAGTTTAAATACCATGGGTCACTTTATAGCCATGACAGACCAGCGTATATAAAGGGTGTGTGTCTTGTCCTTCCACTATTTATTTCAAACCGAGCAGAACGATGGACGAAACTACACAGATCGAACTTTTCATCAGAGCTTTGCAAGGGGTCATCAGAAAATTTTCTTCAGACCAGCCGAAGGACTACTCAACCTCCTTTCGAGATAAAAGTCAAGATACTTGCTATATCTGTCAGAAGAAAGGGCATTGGTCTTCAGAGTGTCCAGACCGTCCAAAAAAACAAAACAGGGGCTAAAAGAGACAAAAGTCAAGATACCTGTTATCATTGTCAAGAAAAAGGACATTGTTCTCCAGATTGCCTTAAGAAACAACAGGAACCAGAAGAAGAAGAGGGGAGTTATGGAGAGGAAGAAGATGAAGAAAGAAGACAGGTGAAAAAACAGAAACAGGAGAAAAAAGAAGGGAAGGAAGTGAGGATGAAGTGGAGGAAAAAGCTGTGAAAGTGAAGACATTTTAAAAAAAGAGAGTGTAAAGAAAGACAAAAGAAGAAGCCTATGAACTTTTTAAAATGTTATTTTGTGATTTGGATTGTAAAATTTGTACAAGAATAAACAGTCTATAAAACGTAAGTGTCTCTTGGTTTTGATTTTCAGAATAAGAATCTACACTCACGCACTCACACATTCACACGTACTATAAGGGTAAAAAATGGGTTTTTGAGTTTTAACTGATGTTGGCCATTGAAATATTATTTCTTTTCGAGAGACATGGGTGGCCCTGAAAAGGGCCTTTGGGTCTTGGTGGGTTTTAAACAACAAAACGTAGGAAGCAATCAACTTTAACTGCCTTAACCCTTTGCCACGGCCAAGGCCTACTTCTGGACTGCGTACTGTCGATGATGATGATTTGGTAGAAATCACTAAGGGTGGTATGGTAGGTGTTGTCACAGGGTTGGGTTGTTTAGCTCGGGAAGGCCTTTTTCTCTTCGGTCGTAATAAAAAAGTCTGATACATTTGTTTCAGACTTCTTAACTCCGCTAAAATGTCTAACAGTATCGCAACCGTTTGACTTTCACCCTGTTGTTTCTTGGCTGCTTCTTCTTGTTGTTTCTTTCTTACCTCTTCTTCTTGCTGCTGTAGGACAAAAGCTTGGTCCGCTTCCTTTTGCTGTTGTA